>CATKHJ010521157.1:0-22465 GCA_949750685.1 Vernicia montana
TAAGCAGTAACAAATCCCAACTATCAATGAATGATATACAGTGTCCCTCAAGTCAAATGACTATATGTACAATTATGACCTAGACGATGATTTATTGACTAGCAATAAAACTCTATGCTATTATCATCTAACGTCACAGTTCAATCATTCATCACATGAATATCCACATGTTTATATCGATAACATTTGTCAAGAAGCATGATGCTCAATGTCTCTATAATCATAAGTATCACATATTGATTATAGAATATGAACAGAGGTGACGGTCTTCCAGAATTAATGATGCCCATTCATTATTCCTATGACCATGAACATTTAAAGTATTTGTTTAAGAGCAATCTGTCATCCATATTCTCAACACTTGAGAATAAATCCTCTTACAAAATACTAATGAACTACAAATATATATTTAATACAATGGAACAATTGATTTATAGAAACATATATTTATTTCCATTAATTAAGATGTTGTTTTACATTTACATAAATATATACACAGCTCTAGGGCATATACTCTAACAAGAGGAAGAAGGCAGGAACAACAGGCAAAGTGACAGGTGAAAAGGTAAAACCCTATAAGAAGAGGGAAAATGATATTTAAAAGTTTTGGGGCAATCGCTCCCATTATTACTTTGGGAAAATCAAAAAGAAAATTGTAGGTACCCCATTAAATTCGTGGCAGTTATGGTGCCACATGTATGCAATTGCCCTTAAATGGCTCCTTCATTAAACGTGATGATCCACATTATCAGAAGCCCAAAAGATATGCTCAGACTGCAGAACTTTCCAAGAAAGTTATATAAATGATGATGAAGCTCCTTCCTGACAAGCATGTGATGTGACGAAGTAGAAGCCATCAAATCGTGTTGAAGCCTCTTTCCTAGATGAACTAGCAACTCGATGAAGTGACTACTTCGGCATAAAACATAAACCAAAAGATAGTCTGTTTCTACCGAAGCTCTTGGCATCCGCTTCGATGAAACATTGGGGGCCTCTGATAAGGGATAAAATACTTCTCTACTTGAGTTGGGCCTAGTTCGTACAAAGCCCACTGAGGAAGCCTAAGTCTATTGCATCCACAGGCAAACAACTCACTACTTTATGGGCCACATATTACAAGCCTAGTAAATAAGCCTTCCCTTGCAAGGAATCAAGGACTTCGTCTCTATGCTCTCTGTGCCAATACCACAAATCAGATGCTGCAGCGGTTGCCTCGTGTCAAGCACATAGGGGAGCACTCCGTCAAAAGCAAACTTGCTCAAGGATGGCGCGCACCACCCTGACATCCTTGAGGTCACCAGGCTTGGTGCATTTAGGTACAACCAGACAAGTTGTCCTTAGCATTCATGAGCCAACAAGAGCTCGACACTTGTCACCCTAGGGACAATACTAGGCTCAGCACAAACCAACGTTCACCTGCAGCCAACCAATCCCAGAATTGTATAAAAAGGTAGAAAGGACCCCACGGAAGGTAGCTTGAACTCTACACTCTCTCACTCCTTTCTTTCTCTCAAATATTTTGGTCACAGAGAACGGACATTCCTTCTCTCCGGCCACTGCACACAATAACTCTTCACTGACTTGAGCATCGGAGTGCCTGACCCTCTTGACCTCGTTTTCTTTTTTGCAGGCTCTAGAAGGCAAGCCCATGCATTTACAAGGGATTCAACCCATTTTTATCCTTCTTGATCTTAGACTGATTAAAAGCAATCACCCATTATAGACTAGAGTATAGTATATTGGATAGTATAAAAATAAATTATGTTTTAAATTTGTAATATTTATCAAAACTATAAGTTACTAAAATTTCAATACAATTCTCATGAAATATTTTCTCTCACATCAATATATTAATTTATTTTTTTCTTAAATTGATAAAAAAATAATTAAATTATTTGGTTAGAGTTTAGTATATTACTTTATATTATAATAACTAATAAGATGATAAAATGAATTTGCTTCTCACATTGTTGCCTATAATTAGGCTTGTTCATGGGTGAAGAAACTAGTTCAACATGCCCAATCAATTTATTTTGTTTGCACATAGATTTTTCCTTTAAAATTCAAACGAAGAATAAGCCTGAATTTTATGGGTTGTGGGATTTACTTACGTGGGCTCGACCGGCTTTTTATTTTATTATTATTGTAAATATATTAAAATTATTAATATGTTAATAATAATTTTTTTTATAGGGTTTGAAATTTGACCATTTTAAAGTATATATGTTTAACCACTAAACTATAGATGAGATTATGATTGTTGTATCTCTCTCTCTCTCTCTCTCTCTCTCTCTCTCTCTCTGTTTGTGAGTTTTGCAGGTATATATTATAGGACTTTAGTATTATAAATAAATGATTTGTTTCTTAATATAATATTTATTTCTTACAATTGATGAATTATAAGTGCTATAAATTATTATTAAAAGACCAAATTAAAGTAAAAAATATAAATGTTATTAAAATTTAATATAGTGAATTAGTGATAATTACAAGAAAAAAGCATTTTATTATAGATTGTAAAAATAAGTAAAAATTTAAGATATTTTGTACTCGTGGGGTATTGAACAAGAGCACTCTCGGAGTAAACAGAAAGACGTGAACCTCTTAAAACAACACCAACTTTTATTAATGTTTATTATATATATTATTACAGTTTGGGCGAAATTTAAGGCCAAATTTTCCGTTTCACTCATATGACCCGAATTTGGTTAAAATCAAATCCGGCCGGCCTTGCCTTAGAACCGGTGAAGGCAGAGAATCACGAGTCAGAGATTCAACCGGGATCGAACTAAAATTTTAAATAATATTATATATTTATTATTTATATGTTAAAAAATATAATATACATATAATTAAAAATAATGAACGTTAATAGAGTAATTAATGAACATTATTTAGAAAAAATATGAATTTGAAATCATTACTTATAAGAAATTATGGTAAATTAACTCATTAAGTGATCATTTTGAAATTTAAATTCGGGTGAGTTCTACTATTCGGTAGTGAAAGGTCTACTTAGATTTGTGTTCTTCTACGTAAAAAAATATGAATTTAAATATTCATTTGCTCAAAATGATGAATGTGTGAATGATAATTTAAAATTTAAAGTAAGCTCTATACTAAGAAAAGTGAGGGAGGAAAATGAATTATCCCACATTGGAAAAATGTAAAATTGGAATGAAATATATATTTAAAAGCTCTTACTTTCAATGTTAAGAAAGTAGACAAGAAGGCTCTCTCTCGCGCACAGAGGGCTGTAAATCCACAATATTGAGCTTTGTGTACACGAATGTTGGATTGAAATGGGTTGGCCCGTGCCAACTTGGGTTTTGAATTTTTTTATTTAATCCAATCACAATTTTTTTTTATTTGGTCCAAATTATTAATTTTTGCCTCCGGTTCCCAGTCAAACCGATCAGGTCGGACCGATTCTAACAACTATGGTTAAAATACTTTACAGAAGAAAGAAACGCAGCCATTATAGAGTCTAGCAACAAATTCAATTATAGAATCTTCTTCTTTAATTTATTATCCTATTAATATCTAAATGTATAGGGAAAAAGGATCGTTGTATCCCAAAATTCCATTTATCTACACCTTCTTCTACCACCACATCCTCTCTTATCAAAGATTAGATTCATTGAGAAATTGGAAATCAAATGGGAATGTCTTTGTTGAAGAAGAGAAATTGGATTTCAAAGCATTACTATTGGCAGGTGGATCTGCAAAGCTTCAAATGGAATTTGGTAAAGTTTTCTTTTTCTTTTTTTTTTTTATGATTTATTTATTTTACATGTTATTAATATTATAATATAAAGAGACAATATCTATATTTTAAATAATAAAAAATTAATAATATATATAAAATAAAGAAATTGAAGAAAAAATTGGGAAGTAAAAAAAAGCAGGATATATATATTTTTTTGATAAATTTTGGCGGCTTAATTAGGGATTAAGCCCTATCCTTTTCTAATCAGATAGATTTTCTCATGCTAAAAGTAGATAGATATTCTCATGCTAAAAGTTCTCCTAATAACCAAATTACTATCGAAAAATAACTTTTTGTTTTGCCCTTCAACTTGGTCTCTTGTGTTCTCGAAGAAGTAACTGAACAAAGCTAAGCAGAAAGTCTGTAAAAATACTATTGGGATTGCATAATAATATCATAGGATATCTTATTTTATTGTGTTACAAATAATTATTCTGTTTAGTATATTGTGTGTATTCTAGATGTTTTTCCTTGTTAAGTCTTGATAGTATTATGTATGTAGTGTGATTCTTTTCTTCCAAGTGGGTCTTGATGTGTGAATTATTTAAAGCTCGTTTAATAAACTAGCCAAGTGTGAGTTATGTAAAGCTCAACTTGTTTAAGCTTGCAATCTATAATCCCTTTATAAACTCACAAACCCCAGATATTAATAATTTGATTCTAACTTTAATTTTCATTATATACCAGCACACATAAATTACTTATTTACAATTTTTTTCTTCAAAAATCCTATGGAAAATTTAATATCTTTAGCTCCATGTAACATCGGCATAAAAAAAAAAAAAAAAAATTCCATGTAATGATCCCTATTTATAAGCTTTGTTTTCTTAATACCTATGCAGCTAGTATGGGACAAGATTTGTTTTCTTCTATTTTTGTGAATTACTGCAAATGGCTCATTGAATCATGGTTCTGGGCGTTCATCTTTTGATTCGTCAACTCAAAACATTCGAGGGCTATTTGGTCGATCAAACAATGAACCTGTTAGAGGGACATCTAATCCGCCAGTTATTACATCTTTGGAATGTAATTCGACTATAGCAGATCCTCCATCGAATGGGAGTATGCATGGATCATCTCCACAACTGCCAGTTGAAACCTCATTTGATCATGCAACTGAAAATAATGAAGATTTTTCAACTGAAAATAATGACATTTCAGGTAATAAAGTTTATATTTTCCAAGTCTATAAGTCTGACTTCTATAATTTACATAGGAGACTTGGTGTTGAAATATAATAGCACACATAAAGTTACAACTTGTTGAATTGGGATGTTATAATCCCATGATTAGAGTTTTTGTCTACATACGTATATTAACAAAAATGTGTTAATTTGTAGTTGTGATATTATTATGATAACACTGTAATAATCAAGCAAGATAAAAAAAATAGGAATTAATTTCAATACAAAATATTATTTGTAGTTTTTGTCTCCTAAACACTACAACACACTGGATTGTAATCTTGTTGCGTTGTACCCACAATCTTTAACATTGCTAAAGGTTAGTAATTAGCCTTGTGCCTCACTGCCCTGATTATGCTAAGATAATTTTGCCATATCTGTTAATGTTTCAAATTTTTAACCCTGAAGTTGGAAAGAACCTCTAAAAGATATTTAGAGATGTTACCAAAAAGATATCAGAGTTCCCAATATTCAATTCTCAGTAGAAAGATTAAGTTCTAGCAATTCTTTAAATAGGGGTAGGTGAAGTTCTAGCAATTCATAAAGAGGTTAAAAAAAAAAAAAAAAAAGGGTCTCTTGTTTAATTGGAAAATGAAATTGTAAGGGATGTTAGATCTAGTATTTAATAAAACTGATGCAACAATTCCTAAAGGAAGTCTGAAGAAAAGCTTGTTTTGATAGAAAATTAGTAGAATATGTAGTTATGTTAAACTTTCTCTACACAATTTATGTAATTTTATAATAGAATTAAAATTACTTTCATATTATCAACTACATTATTAGACAAATGGCCTACAAGTAAGCATCTACCACTTACTCCTCTAATTAAGCAATATTTGTCTTCTAGATATGGTTAAATTTCTTGGTCACTTTTTGTTTGTATAAATACAAATTAGTTATTAACTATATGTATTTGCAAGTATATTTAATTGAAGTGTTCTTGATTTGTTGTGAAGACTTTAATTTGATAATTCATTACTTTATTATTAAATTTTATTACTTTCCAGAATTTACAACAAAAAATAGTGGGAGAGGTCAAACAATGGGAATAGGTTTAATGAAGTCAACTGCTGCTTTTGGTACTAAAAAGAAGATCACTTTAGATCTTGATATCGGAAGCTCGATTCATGGGGATGAGTATGCAAAACTTGCTAGTCAAATTGGTGTAGTAACTCGAGATATGCTTCCCATGCCCATTAAGTAGCTTGATTTAAATGTCGATTTAAAAGCCGCTACCAATGATTTGGATCCAAGTTTTGAACACTTGAACGTATTTATGCATTTATATTTGAATGAACTTTTTTTTTTGGTTTAATTTTCCAACATTTAATAAAAAGTGTCAAATTATGTGTTGTATGTAGTTGTACTTAGAAATTAATATGGATGAGCCAAGTGTCAAATAATGTTTGGTTAATAGGCTTCAGAATAGTAGCCGACGAGCGTTTTAGGCTACATAGAAAGTTTAAGAAATTTAAATCTATGGAAGAGGCTAAGAGGAACAAGCCTATTAAGTTTATTGATCAAACCCAATGGGAGTCACTTTGTGATCATTTTGCAAAACCTGAGTATCATGTATGATCATCCTATATAGTTGTGCAGATAGTTTAATTTTTTTCCATTTTACACTTATAATTTTACTATTTAGTTTTAAGAATTGATAGTTAATGTCATCTCATTCAACTAATTAATTTGTTTAATCGATTATTGTTAATGAAAATGACAATTTAAATGTACTAAAATTATTGTTAATAAATATATTTTGTTTTATAATAGAAAATATATACAATAAATACTGGAAATCAAAGTAAAGTCAAGGCTCCACATATTTCTGATAGAAAGCCATTTATTGTTCGTCGTCAAGAAATTGTGAGTATTGTAAATTGTTTCTATATTATTTTTTTCATTTCCTTTAAAATAATGATATTAATAATTTATGTTTTAAAAATAGAAAGAAAAATGTTGTTTAATGATATTTATAATTTATGTTTTAAAAATAGAAAGAAAAATGTTGTTTCTTACAAGTTGGAAATCATATTCTCATGTAATTTATTTTTTGTATTATTTTAGTAGTCTGAAAAAGAGATGGGTGGTGAATCTTGTGATAGGATTGTGCTGTATAGACAAACACATTATTCTGAGAAAAAACGGTGGTAATCTAAAGAAGCAGAGAATAACTAGGTAATTTTTTATACTGTATATATATTATTACCACTAATTTTATTTCATAATTCTTAATTTATTTTTCTAGTCAATTACTTTATAATAGAGTCTAATGGTAGGGAAATAACAACAATACAATCAAGAAGGAATTTTGAAGACAACTGATGAAATAGCTCAAGAGGTTCTTGGCTATGGGTCTGGTTATATAAAAGGCCTTGGATATGGTCCAAAACTCCCAAGTAAATGCACATCAGTGAGTTGGCTACCCAAAAACTGCAAAAAGAACTTTCTAAGACACAACAAAAGTTGAATGCGTCTAAAATACAATACAAGTATATGAGCTTAATGATAAAATAGATGAGCAAGCATCTCAAGTAACTGATTTGAAGGGCCAACTATATGATCAAGGGGAGGCGATCAATAAGCTTTTGGAACTCTTGGCAAAAAATGGGATGCAACTTAATTGACCAATTTGTAAGTCATGTATATGAGTGTCACATCCCACTTTTGGGACGGATGGTCCTAGAGTATGAGTAAGCCTAAAGTCATCGAGAACCTGTAGAACCTAACTAACTCTACAACTAAGTTGTAGTCCAACGGAGTGCCGGCTACGCATATAACACTAAACACTATTTTAGAATCACAACCTGAAAATAAACAACACTTCCAAATAATACACTCCTATATCATCAACTTTATATGCAATATCACGAATCTCTAATAATCACCAACTTATGACTCACACTGCATAATTATATATATATATATGTATATATATATATATATGTATATATGTATATATGTATATGTATATATATAATGTAAATCATTCCATCATTCTGTAACCATATTATCCATGGAGCATCTAGATATATACACAAGCATTCATATTTTATAAACAATATTATTATATACAAAAGAAATTTTTCTTCGTCTAATCCCAAGCTTCAAGTGAAGAATACTTTAGTTTTTACTTGACAACCTTTTAAGTTCCTGTAAAAAAAAGGGGGAGCAGGGTGAGTAAAAACCCAGTGAGTGAATAATATGCTACCATACTTGTGAGGCTCAGTATTTCAAAGTCGACTCACAAAGATAGCTCATGATTCACAATTCTATCAACTGGAATTTATATATTTATCAAAGAAGAATTTATTAAGATTGTGAACAACTAGATAGGTTAAATGGCAACAACTATTTCAATTGAATAATAATTTTAATTTAGCAGAAATCATTATCCATTGGGTGAGAGCTTTTATTTTATTACAACTCACCAATAACTAGGTAATCCATTAGTGACAGAGGCTCTTCTTATGGAGCAATGCCACATAACTGCAACCGCGCAAGACGGACCAGGTCTTACGGCTAAGAGCAATGCTCTTCCTAACTAGAGTCCGAATATTATACCCTATCTGCTCGGTAAAGTGTGCATACAGTTTGATGTACCCCACATCAGAAAAGGACATTTTTGGTTTTATGTTCATGGTATTACATAATTTTTGGTAACTCAATCTTTGGTCAACTAATATTATAGATATCACAACTCAACTTTGAACATTCAGAATGAAGTAGGAAAAATATGTATAGTAAGTTGTGAGACCTTGCCCGAACGCCCCTCCTCTCGCTTGGAGAAAATGAAATGCCTTAAGGAAAGGCTTAAGCGATTTTTAAGGAAGGTTAAGAAACGGGTTTCGGTGCTCACGATTGGAAGCGGCTATCGCCTCGAAAATTTGATTTGATTTTTGAAAAGGTTCGGGAGTCGCCACCCTAATTTATTTAAATGGAAAAATTAAGGAAAAACCCAATTTTGACTCCAATTTTTTAATCTTTGATTAATTTACCCAAGGATAAAAATCACTAATCTTCGAACCAAATTTGGGCTCGGGGATTAGGTTTTTGGTTTTAAACAATCTCGATTTGGTATTTAAATCTGATTTTAACTTTTTGAAAAATGATTTCATGGATGACAGATATTGATGACAATTCATAATGCATGAACATGGCATAATTATGAGACAGATGGAAAAAATAAAGAGCAAGTATCTAAAGAGCGAGTATTTAAACATCCACAAGTAAAAGAGAGTATTTCCTCTAACCCTTATGGGTATTAGGGAAATCACAAAATCGCTCCTTTACTCAAAAAATAATTAACTAAATAACATTAATTACAATTTACACGAAAAAGCATAAGTTTAAATAATTGGGGGAGGGGATTGGTTGAGATTTAGATTTGAGACTTGGATTTAGTTTCTAAGTGTGCCTACGTACCCCATTAAATGGGGATCAAAATTCGCGTAGTTTGTTCCACTATGAGGTGGAAGGGGGTTTAAAAATCAGTCAGATTTGATTGGTTTGGTTCGATTTGAAGTTTGATTGAGGGTAAGAGATTATACATTCTTTTTGGTTGGTGGAGGGTGAGTGATTTTACCAGAGCGGAGTTCCGTTTCGAAAAATAGGATTGATTTTGAAAAAAAAAAATTTGATTACTCAAACTTTAATTAATTAAAATGATTAATTAATTAAAATGACTAATTAAAAAGATTAATTAACCACTTGAGTGAAAATTTAATTTAAAAAAAAAAGATTAATTAATTAATTAAAATTAATTTTTAATTAATTAATTAATTGAGAGTGGGTGGGAATTTAAAAAAAAAGATTAATTAGTTAATTAAAATTAATTTTTAATTAACTAACTAATTAATTAGAGAGAGAGAGGGGAAGCAATTGGGAGAGAGAGAGAGGGGGGAAGCAATTGGAAAAATCAATAAAAACTTGAGGTGTCTTGAAATGAAATGGAGGGGGGTATTTATAGGTGAAGTGAGGGTGAGGATAGTTTAGGATATGAAAATGTGAAAAGACCAAAAGGGTAGGGCATTTTGGGCTGAAAAAATAAGTTTGGAGGGCAAAAAGGTCTTTTTCTGACTTATAGGTACGACACGCCGCCCGAGGCGCTAGCGGGGCCGCCGGTGCCTCCGGCTGCAGAAAAGTGCTCCCCGGCGGTGCGCCGAGCTGAGCTGGCTTTGGATTTTCAGGATACCCGGGTCAATTTTTAGATTTTTCAGATCAGTTTTCGAGATATCCGGTCAGCTTTCGGATATTTCGGGTAAGTTTTCGGGATATCCTGAAGTCTGAAAAATTACCGGTCAGTGTCGATGGATCCGAAATTAATTATCGGACATATTGGCAGTCAGTTTTGGGAGAGATTTAGTCAGTTTTGGAAAGGTACTGTCTGGTACAGAAAGTCTAGTCGTGGTCGAAAAAGTGTCAGTCTCCTTGTAATATTATGCATGAAAATTCATTTTTTTGAGGGGGCGCTGCCCCCTTGACCCCTGCCCGCTAACCGGCTCTGCGTAGCATACGAAATTTAGCAGGTATCAAACTGCGACAGCATCTTAAAGGTGCAAAATTGAGGGTTCACAGTAAAAAGCAAAGAGCGAATGGAAATAGAGGGAAGCATACAATTAATGATAGATCGGGCGGGACTATTAATTGTTTAACTGGAGGGCCTAATGAAGGACCAATTAGCAAGAATAAAGAGAAAGCCTTTCAGAGAAAAAGAGAAGAACCAGAGTTTATTTTTACTAACGGGTACACAGTGAGTGCTAAGAGAAAAGATGAGAGCAGTCTGAAATACCCCCATTCAGATCCTTTAATCATCCAAGCCGTAGTAGCTAACTTTCTTGTAAAAAGAATATTGGTTGATAATGACAGTTCAGTGAATTTGCTTACAGCCAATGCATATGGCAGGATGGGGCTAAAACAAAATGACTTAGAAGACATTGGAAATTTGGTTCGTACACTGGAAGGCACCGAAGTACCATCAGTAGGGGTAGCAAGGTTGCCAATCACCATAGGATCAATTCCATAATGTATCACTGTAATGACAACCTTTGTGGTAGTAAGGTTGCCATTAAATTACAATATCCTGATTGGAAGACCCCTTCTTTATGATTTGGATGCCTCAACTATTATTAGGCACCTAAAGATGACTATCCCCAAACCTGAAGGAGAGGAAATATGTGTATATGATACACAAGATCGAAATGAGCTAGAGAAAAAAAGACAAAAAAAGGTGTCTACCTCGCATCAACCAGAGCATGTCGCATTGATTGAAGTAGTTCACAGAATTCCAGAGCAGAGAACTGAGCCAGTGGAAAAATTGGAGAAAATACCAGTAGGGGGAGAAGGATCGGAAAAATACTTGCTAATCAATTCCTCCTTGAAAAGTGAACAGAAGATCCAAGCTCACCAATTCTTAACAAATTGCCAATCCAACTTCGCATGGTCATCAACAGAGATAAAAGGTGTGAGCCCAAACATAATTACACATCACCTTAATGTTGATCCCACATATAAACCAATTAAGCAAAAGAAAAGATGTTTTAGTCTGGAAAGGCAAGTGGTGATAGATGAAGAAATTGACAAATTAATGAAAGTTGGGTTCATCAGAGAAGTACAATACCCAGACTGGTTCGTCAACATGGTGCTAGTAAAAAAGGCTAATGGGAGATATAGGATGTGCGTAGATTTTACCAATCTGCATAAAGTCTACCTAAAAGATTCGTTCCCTTTGCCTATGATTAATAAGTTGGTAGATTCAACAGCCGGGTATGGTTACCTATCTTCGCTAGATGCAAAATAAGGATATCATCATATCAAAATGTATCATGAGGATGAAGAGAAGACTTCATTTATAACTGAAAAATGAACTTATTGTTATGTCTCTATGCCCTTTGGATTGAAAAATGCAGGATCCACTTATCAGAGACTGGTGAATAAAATGTTCAAAAATAAGTTAGGGAAAAAACTTAGAGGCATATGTAGATGATATGATAGTAAAGAGCTGAAGTTTCAAAGAACACATCAAGGATCTAACTGAGGTAGTTGGGTTATGAGTGATTATGCTATGAAACTAAATCTAGAAAAATGTTTTTTTTTTTATACAATGAGGCAAATTTCTAGGATATATGGTGAGTGAAAAGGGAATTGAACCGAACCCAGATAAGGTAAAAGCAATCTTAGACATGGCAGCACCTCGCAGTGTAAAAGAGGTTCAAAAGTTGATAAGGAGAATTGTTGCTTTAAATTGCTTTATGTCAAAATCAACAGAAAAATATCTTCCCTTTTTTAAGAAACTAATGAAAGCAGCTACCTTTGAATGGACTAAAGATTGCCAGCATGCCTTTAATGAACTGAAATCATTCCTCAGTTCGGAGCAGGTATTAAGTCGACCTTTACCTAGGGAAAAAGTACTTATTTATCCATTCACTTTGGAACAAGCAGTGAGTTCGATTCTGATCAGAGAAGAAGGAACAGTGCAAAAACCAATATACTACTTCAACAAAGTTCTATATGGAGTTGAGTTGAACTACTTGCCAATTGAGAAAGTAGATTATGCCTTGGTTTTGTTAGCCAAAAAATTCAAATTTTATTTGCAAGCACACCAGGACATAGTAGTAACTGACCAACCTCTGCAAAGAACATTGCACAAACTAGAAACGTCAAGGCGAATGTTGTATTGGTCAGTAGAGTTGGGTCAATATGGGCTACATTACCTAGCGAGATCGGCTATTAAAGCACAAGCGCTCACAGATTTTATATCTGAATGCTCTTTCGACACTAAAGTTCAAACAACTGACGAAGAGAGAAACACAGGCAGAACGGAGTCGAAGGAGCAAGACCGTGATAACGAGTTAAGTTGGGATCTGTTCGTCGACGGGGCTAGCAGTAAAGAAGGTAATGGAATAGGGATAGTCTTAGAAAATAAACAAGGATTAGTATTGGAATATGCCCTTAAACTAGAATTCGAAGTGACAAATAATATCGCAGAATATGAGGCAATGATTCAAGGATTGATGTTTGCAGACTACCTTCGTCGAACATCACTCAGAATCCATAGTGACTCCTAGCTCGTGATTGGCCAAATAGAAAAAGAATTTGAAGCCAAAGAACCCACTATGATCAAATATCTTTAAAAGAGTAAGGCCATAATTCAAAAGCTGACAGAAAGAGGACTTAAGCTAGAATTTTGCAAAATACCAAGAGAGAAAAATAATCAAGCAGACAATCTTTCCAAACTTGCAGCGGTACATCTAGTCGAGTTGCCCCATAAAATCTTTGTAGGGTTTTTGGCACATCAAAGTATACAAGCCGGCGATGAAGTGATGGAAATAAATGAAGAACCGACATGGTTAGACCAAATCAAAGCCTACTTAGAGCGATAAGAACTGCCACAAGAATCAAAAGAAGTAAAAAGAATTAAACATCGAAGTGCACACTTCTCCATTCACATTGGTGTGCTACATAAACGAGCTTATTCTCTTCCATGGTTAAGATGCTTAAAGCTAAGCAAAACAGAATACGTCCTGAAGGAATTACATGAGGGAAGTTGTGGGATGCATGTAAATGGAAAAATGTTGGCTGCCAAGGCAATTTCGTAAGGGTAATGTTGGCCTAGAATGAAGGAAGAAGCTATTGCTTTTGTCAGGAAATGTCCCTTTTACCAAAAATATGAGCGTGGGAGACATATTCCCGCAACAGAACAAATGCCAATCACTAGTGCTTGTCCTTTTGCAAAGTGGGGTATTGACATAGTAGAACCCTTCCTAGTGGCCTTGGGACAAAGCAAATTCCTCCTAATCACAGTTGAATATTTCACCAAGTGGGTGGAGGCAGAACCACTTATGACCATAACAGCTGAAAAAGTAATCAACTTCTTATGCAGGAACATTATTTGTAGGTTTGGAGTACCATATCATCTTGTCAGCGACAACGAAAAGCAATTTGATAATACCAAGGTAAGAGCTTTTTGTTCAAGACTCAATATAAAGCAGCACTTCTCATCAGTAGCCCATCCTCAGTCGAATGGGCAAACCGAAGTGACTAATCGAACAATTCTCCAAGGGATGAAGCATAGGTTAGATGCATATGACTGAAGTTGGACAGACAAGCTCCATCATGTTCTATGAGCATAATGAACTACTCCAAGACAACATACAGGAGAAACTCCTTTCAGTTTAACATATAGCATAGAAGCAGTTATTCCAGTAGACATTGGGTTACCAAGTGGAATGATTAATTTCTCAAATAATGAGGACAATGATTAAGCAAGAAGGCTAGACCTAGACCTCCTCGAGGAACTTCGAGACAAGGCAAGTATCAGAATGACTGCCTATAAGCAGCGAGCTGCTAACTATTTTAACTAAAAAGTAAGGACTCCAGTATTCAATGAGGGAGATCTAGTAATGAGATATCTTGAAGCCACGGGAAAAAGGGAAGGAATTGACAAGTTAGCACCTAAATGGGAAAGGCCTTTTGAAGTTAAAAAAGTAGTAGGCCCAGCTACCTATAAGCTTGTAACAATGTAAGATGTCGAAGTACCACAAACTTGGAATATTCAACATCTCAAAATGTATTATCAATAGAAATAATAAAAGTTTTTCTTCCAAAATAAAATATCTTTAAGAAGAAAAGCCCCCAAATTAAATCTCTAGTGAGAGAGTAAAAGACCTAGAGAATGCTAAGCAAAAGACAGTGAGGCAACTCCCTGTTGAGATAGTAAAAGACCTAGCGGACGCTAGGTGAAAGACTGCGAGTTAGCTCTCTGTTGAGAGAGTAAAAGACCTAGTGAATGCAAGGTGAAAGACCGCGAGGCATTTCCCTATCGAGAGAGTAAAAGACCTAGCGAACGCTAGGTAAAAGACTGCGAGGCAGCTCTCTGTCGAGAGAGTAAAAGACCTAACGAATGCTAGGCAAAAGACTGCGAGTCAACTCCCTGTCGAGAGAGTAAAAGACCTAGTGAACACTAGGTGAAAGACCGCGAGGCAGCTCCCTGTTGAGAGAGTAAAAGACCTAGCGAACGCTAAGCTAAACACCACGAGGCAGCTCCCTGTTGAGAGAGTAAAAGACCTAGCGAACGCTAAGCGAAAGACTGCTAGGCAGCTCCTTGTTGAGAGAGTAAAAGACCTAGCGAACGCTAAGCGAAAGACCGTGAGGAAACTCCCTGTTGAGAGAGTAAAAGACCTAGCGAACGCTAGGCGAAAGATCGAGAGGCAGCTCTCTGTTGAGAGAGTAAAAGACCTAGCGAACGTTCGGCAAAAGACCGCAAGGCAGCTCTCTGTTGAGAGAGTAAAAGACCTAGCAAACGCTAGGCGAAAAACTAATCTCTAATAAAAGAATAAAAGACCTAGGGAAGCTAGGAAAAAGATAGTAAGGTAACTTTATGTTGAGGAAGTAGAGAACATAACTACTGATAGCTGAAAAAACCAAGAAATAAAAATCTAGTGAAAGGTCGAGCAGAAGTCCAAGAATAAAAATTCTTTAAATCAATACTTCGCAAGCAAGTCAGTATAAGGCAAGACATAAGGAGAAGCATGGCAAAGAGGAAAGATCAAAGCTAAAGTATACTTCAAAGAAAAATAAGCAATGATATAAAAATTTGTATACAAAGCAGTTAAAAGAAAAATTAAAACTTGTATTAATTGTTGAATTAATTACAATAAAATAATAATAATAATAATAATAAATAAATAAATAGATATGAAAATATCAAGAGGCAAGAGGTTGATGGTGTGAGGTCGGAATTGTTGGAGGATTCAAAGTAGAAACAGGGCGAACTGAGTTGGACGAAGCTGAACTAGTTGGTACGAACACCCGCTTCGGTACATAAGCAAGGATTTCGAGAAATTTAGCAGTACAAGCATCGATAGCCATATTATAGCAATTTATAGCTTTTGCTCTAGAATCCAAGGCTAATCAATGTTTGTACTCAGAAGAATTCAAGAAGTCCTGAATGATTATGGCTTTCTCCTCCTCAACCTTCTTGTGAAGGCATTCAGAATTGTTAAGCTTAACTTTAAGATCATCAATTTGTTTCTCAACAAACTCGAAATTCTTCATAAATTCGGGATAGTCCTTGGCTTAATCCTTGAGATCGAACATTTTAGCCTTCAGTTTCTCTGCTTCGGATCGGAGCTCTTCTATGACTTTTTGACGATCTAGAATATTTGAATCTTTACTTTTGACTGCAGCTTCAAGATTTGTCAGCTTGACATTCAGATTCGCTGATAGTCATTCTAATTCGTTCGATTTTTGGGTAAAGAGACCTTTATAGTGATCCATTTCCCCTGCCAACCTCCTCGCTTTAGTTCGCAAGACCTCCAGTTCGGTCAAGTCCACTTGTTTCTTCTGCTCCTCCTTTAAGGCAGCTTGCAAGGACGTGATCTCAAAATTCAGCTTCTCTATCATCTCTTGGCTATTCGAACGAATAGTCGAGATAACAGCATTTTGTTTATTGATTATATCTTGGTTTGAAGAGAAAGCCTTTCATACCACTGATCGGTATCGGGCAAATCTATCAGTTTCTCTCTTAGCTGCTTATTGAGCTTTGTCAACTGAAAAATAAAGCAAAAACGAATGAAAATTAAAAAAGAAGGAGGAAAGGAAGTGACAGAATAAAAACAAACAAATATATATAGATACCTCGTCAAGAGTTGACTTAGAATCTAAAAGAAGTTGCTTGGGGAAAGCAGGCTCTAATGTTATAGTGACTTCGGGCTCAGCTCGCTCAGAAGGAAATGAAGTGCCCTCATCCAAGATGTCATCTCGAGGTAATAGTTCCCTAGGATCAATTTAGGGGTGGGGTCTCTTGTTTCGATTCCTTCTGCCTCGGTTTCCTAAGCAACCTCGACTCCAGCCTCTTCACCATCAGGGATGTGTTTAGTGCCTAGGTTCTCACTAGTGGCTCTTTCTTCTTCCCCTTTCTCAACAGTTATTGAAGGGGGTAGTCTGTCATCTGTGACAGCTTCCAAAAGAAGGTTGGGATCAGAGATGGGAACGGCAGAAGAAGGAACAAAGGTGTCAGCTCATTTCATTTGGTCCATAAAAATTCTCCATGGAAACAAGCTATAGATGTAGAACTGCAAGAGTTGTTCATTTCGAGCTCTCAATGGCTGAAAAATTAAGAAATTTAAAATTAGCAGAATGTAAAAACAATTTGCAAATAAAAATAAAAATAAACAAGCAAAAAACCTGCTAAGTTGAAGTGATCGTCACAGGAAAATATTGGATTAGTCTCGCGACGAACAAAGAACGTACCTAACTCTGTCTCAGGCTCAGGAGCAGGCTCACAAGGTGAGGCAGTCTCTAGAAAAGGATGAATAACCTCGTCGATGATTTTAGGTGCCAGCACCCCCTCGCGAACCCGTTCCACTATCATATCAAAAAGCCTACTATTAAAAAGCACATCTCTACAAGAATCAGAAGTGGTTCGCTCGAAAGATGCAGAAGAGTCACATGTGGATTTGCGAACAAGTTTTGAGACAGTGAGGGTATCCTCACCATCACTGGATTCCAGAATTTTAATAAGGGGACCTTAGAGAAGAATGGGCATCGCTGCTGAGGAAGCTTCAACAGTTGGCCCCGAAGGAGCCTCATTAGTTTGCCTCACTACCAAAGTAGCCTCAATGATTAGCTTCGCTGCTGAAGTGGCTTTAGCAGTTGATTTAGTTTTTGAAGAGCTGGCGGCTGCTGCTTTCACTAATCTTTTCTCTTTTTTGGGATATTTTTTACTTGGGGGGAGGCACATTCCTCTTCTCCCCAACAAATGATTCAGCACCCTAATCAGTAACAGTGGCAGCTCGGAGCTCGTCGGTTCGCTCCACTAAAAGAGGAAGAAAGGCAACTTCATTATAGGGATGAGAGGTAAGGCCTCTAGAAAGATCATGGATCTTTTTGTAAGTATTATCTTTATTAATAAGCCAAACTACAAAACAAAGAAGAAAAATGTATTAAAAGGGTAGCCCTGTGAAAAAATGCAACAAAGTCAGGAAAAAGGTGAAAACTCACCCCTAATTTCCATATGACGAGATGCATAGTCTTACCTCGGGCATTTTTAATTTGAGAAGCAAAGTCGAGCTTCCCCATATCATAGGAGCAATTGTCTTTTATAAGGGTCTCCATAGCGATGATTTCTTCGGGCAACAGGTTTATGGAGATGTCTAGAAGACCGTAAACTGTAGGAACTTGGAGAGATCCTCTAAAACCAAAACCTTCACCACCTCGATATTTTTCTTTAACCACCACAGTGGCGAACTTGGTATGCCAGTTGTTCACCTTGTTTGATTTATTGATGAATAGGGTTCCACCCGACTTCAAACTAGTGCATCATACTCGCCTACCGCCTGAGCGAATGAATTTGAAAAAACATTAGAACATCATTGCAGTGGGGAGAAGTCCCAAGGCTTTGCAGACTATTTCAAATTGATGCAAGTCTTGAATGGAGTTCGGTGAGAGCATCATGGGATTGATACAAAAATATTTGAAGCATCCCACTAAAAAAAAAGATGGAGGAAATTGAAGACCTGCTTATATTTGATGATAGAACAAGACAATATGATCATTATCTTTAGTCATCTCCACAGCGTCGGGGATGTTAGGGTTAACATAGATTCTGTCAGAAGATTTGGGGAAGTCCACTGCAAATTTCTCTTAGTTTTCTAAATTTTCAGCAAAACTGCTTAAATCTGAGTTCTTCAAAGTGGAGGCGACATCTCCCCAAATGTTCTCTAAATATATTCTGATATTGTGTTAAGAATTTTCATCTATTTTGGGAGCCATTGCAGTATGAAATGGAAGGGGAAAAAAAAAAAAAAAGGAATGAGAATGAAAGAAGGCTGAGAAAGCTGATAGAAGAAATGAAATTTGAAAAAGTTGAAAATGCAAGAAGCTTTAAGAAGTGAAGAAGAAAGGGTTTTTATAGAGAAATAAAATCCTAGAAAAATACGCTGGGCAATCATTTCAAAAATCTGAAAATGTGGCAAAGATAAAGTATGACTCTAGGACTTCATGGCCATGATCAATCTAGGTAAGAAAAGGAGAACTTTAGCATTAAATGCCTGATTTTCGTTAGGCGAGTAAAGATACGTAATGGACTCTCAAAATTCTTAAACGAAGTAAGGGATCTCCAACCGTGGCAAAAGGGTACTAAGTGGGCCAAAATGAAATCGTTGAATATTAACCAGTAGACTTAATTGTTTTTACCGAAGTTCGCAAGAATTGTCACTTCGTTGAAACAGGGGGGGGGGGGCTCTGATAAAGGATAAATAATACCAAACCGGATTAGAAAGAATAATGGGTTAGACGCAACCCAATATGACTAAGTGGACCAAAAGATTCAGATGACAAGGTCAAAATATGGTCATTAGTCTGTTTCCTAGTCCGAAATAGAAATATGCAAAACAGTCATCTTTATCTGACTCATTCTAGGAGAGTAAGGATTCATATCTATAAATATCCTCAAAAATCAACATTCACAAGTACATTCTTATACATATACACACAGACACAGATACTCAGTCAACGTACAAAAATTCTCAAATAGCTTATTGAAACAGGATATTTGACCCAAATCGAGTCAATCAACTAACTTGATTGTCAGAGTGGCTTCGCTTGGCACCAGGCCTAGCCCACTTAACTTTTATTTCTTCTTGCAAGTCGCATCAACTCAAAATCAATTAAACGAAAATTGAACTATTTTATCTCGACAATAATCAACTTCGTCAATGGCAAACTCCTGTCTCTAAAGGTGAGAGTTTTGGCATTAATTTGCAAGAAAATCTATTTAGGGGCAAATATAAATTATTTATATCTAAAACTAGCTTAATTTTATAAATATAATTTAATTATTACTTTACAATAATTTTATGAATTAGAGGTAAATAATATTACATGTAGAGACAAATATGTTTTTTACTCAAATAATAATAAATCAAGTGTTAGGCACAAATATTATATTTGTTATAAACTATTTGCTTCTGAAAACCTATCTTGTAGTAATATAATTTTTGAACATACAAATTATGATTTATATATATATATATATATATATATATATATATATATATATATATATATATAAAATTAAATATTTAAATAGTGACCACTCATTTAATTATACCTACAATAGCTTTTTATATTCTGTTTGCTTTATTTAATAGTAACATTATTAATAGGCTGGCATGACCTATGGATGGAATGTGACTCCACCTTTGTGGTTCACATGTATGTTTCACTCACGGTCTTGAATATCTCATGGGAGCGCAGACAAGAATGATCTCATTGTTTATTTTGTGTCAGCCGAATCAACCTTTATGTTTCTCATAGTTATCTCATTGTTTATTTTGGTGTGACACCTCTCCGGATTTTTGCAATAGCCTTATTTATGATGATTTTAGTAGTAGAGAATGCTATAGATTTTATTAGTTTGCCTCTTTTTATTTTAGGTTGGATGTTATTTTGGATTAACATCTTTATTTCTTATTAATAATATTTGAAGTCTAGATGCATGATGAGAATATTATAGCTGTGCCAATCTAATTAAAATACTTTGGTGCGTTCGTTGATTTCTGAAAAAACATTATTAAGAAGCCTTTAAGTTAAAATCTTATCATTATTTCCTTTAAGATGTGGTGTGAGTGTATAACTCTATGTATAATACAATCATAACACATTAATATATATTTGAAGATCACTCTTATACAATACACATTCTTGTATTAATTTGCTGTATGCCATGTAAATGCATAATTATATACTAGCAATTTTTAATATAGTTTTATTTAGGAAATACATCAATATGAGACCTTACATTTAATTCTATTTTTTATAATTAGATTATTTAGGAAATGTAATTAAATATATTTTTAATGTAAATATTAATAAAATTATCATGACTATATCTAAATTAATAATACAATAATGAAATATTTATCTCATAACTTCAATTGATGAGTAGATTTATTTTCTATTTTATTAATTATGTTTGATTTATAAATCCAAATTATAATTAAAAATGTTCTTTTCATTTACAAATTTCTAATGATTATTATTATTATTATTATTATTATTATTATTATCATTATTATTTAAGATAATGAATAATTTGTTATTGATTGAATTAGAAAAATAAATTTATTATGATGTGCAAAAGGTATATCACGATGATTACTATATACTTTAAAAAAAAAAAAAAAAACCTATATGATATTAAAAGTAATTTCCCTCAAAAACTTAGCATGAATTAATAATTATATCTTAAACTATTATCTATGCACCGAGAAGTATATATATATATATAAAACTAAAAAAGCAATTGACTATTGTAACAAATATAAAACAAAAGCAGCACCACTTTCTAAGGTAGATGACTATCTATGACTAGGAGAGTTAATGAATGGAACAATATATGATTTGTGAATTAATTAAAAATATAATAAGAATCAATTATTAATTCAATGATTAATACCCACAAAAATATCTTTTGATTGATGGCAATGTTTAATTTTTTTTTAATTAAAATAATAATTAGTTTTGTGCTTGCGTGTTGCATGGATGATATGTTATTTTTTAAAATTTATAATAATTTACATATTTATAAATAATTTAATAAAATTAAAATTATTTTTTCTAAATTTTCATCTTCAAATTATTTTTTAATAAAAATATTTAGACATAATTAAATAAATTAAATTAAATATAAAAGTATCTTAAGATAAACTCTTACTATTAAGACCAATGAACATAAATAGAGCCCTAAAAAAATAATTAACCAATAAATATAAATATACCCTAGAAAAAGAAAAAATATATATATATTAATACTCTCTCTCTCTCTCTCTCTCTCTCTCTCTCTCTCTCTCTCTCTCTCTCTATATATATATATATATATATATATATATATATATATATATATATATATATCCTAAAAGTAAGAAAATGTGCACAATATTAGCTGCCACATTTCAAAAGTTAAAAAAAAAAAAAAAAAAAAAAATACCCCGAAGGGAGAGAATTTTAAAAATACAATCACTCATCTTAGAAGATATCAATCTTAAGAATTATATAGATTTTTTTTTTTAAAGCAAAAATTACATAGGATTGAATTCAAAACATACTAAGTCCAAGGTTGAGTAGATATTAGGTATATAGATAAGTTGATAAAAGTAAATTTAATTTGATAAGTATTTATCTAATTGTTTTAATTAAATAAAACAATTAGTTATGAATAATGAGTAATGTGAGATCCATAAAGTAGTAGTCGTTTAAATCACAAAGAATTTATAATTAAAACAATTAGAAAAATACTTAGATATTATAGTATTATCTAAGTATTATAAATAAATAATGTAAATAGGTTAGATAATTAATACTTAGTATAAAACACTGATTAAATAAATAATAGATATTAATAATTAGTGTTTATCAAATACTCATTAATATATATATATATATATATATATATATATATATATATATATATATATATATATATATATATATATATATATATATATATATA
>CATKHJ010521232.1:0-10001 GCA_949750685.1 Vernicia montana
GTTATAGACCAGAGGTGGTTGCTTCAAAAGAAGATAGAGAAAATCCAAAATAATAATAGGAGTCCAACAAAAAAATAAAAGAAAAGAAAAAAAAATAAGTAGCAGTTCAAAATATGTAGTACAGTAATCCAAAAATAAAAGAAAAGAAGGAAAAGAAAAGAGAAAGGGATAGAGAAAAGGGACTAATTGCCCATCTCATCATCGTCCCTAGCACCATCATGGGGGACATCAACATCATCACCTTCCACATCCTCATCATTGCTCTCCTCAGCATGTGCATAAAGCAGGAATGGTGGTGGTGGTGGTGGTGGTGGCTGCTGTGGTAGATGGAAACCCTGACTGTCCCAAAATGCCATCATAGAAGATTGGAGCCACTCCATCTGGGTCATCTAGAAGCACTGGGTCTCTAACATCTACTTCTAAAGTTGTACTGTGAGCTGCTGATCGATGTGGACTTTATTGAGCTGACTCTCTATCCTGTATATCTGTAGCTTAAAGTCGGTCGATTTTCTATCTATCTCTATGTCCTCACCAACTGTATGCCTCCAATCATAGAACGGGGGTGTAGCCTAAAATGGTGGTGCAACAGCAGAAGGAAGAGGTCTATGAGCAAAGTGAGAAGGTCCAGCTGAGGTGGACGGACTAGGAATGTCAGTCGGCTGGGGTATGTCGGAAGTAGGAGCATGAGGCACTAAGGCAGAAGCAGTAGTAGAGGATCCTGTAAATCTAGATGGCTCCAATCTCTTCAAAGTATCCATACCCAATACCTTAGGTATCTCATCTACAGTCATAAGAGAACACCCATCCAACACATCCAAAGCACGAGCCAACCTTGTGAATAAATACCACCATATAAACAACTGGCCGGCCCCTTCTTCGACTGCTCATAGAAGAAGTGAGTGAGAGCATGAGCAACATTGCATTGTGTCCTGTCAACTATACATGACAGAAAGAAAAGATCTTACAATCCCACAACTCCTGGAGTACCCTTTTGGGCGGCAATGGTGTAAGCAATTAAGTTATGCACCACTCGATAAGTAAATGATGCAAAATTCGATGCCTTAGACAATTTAGGATCATATTTACCCCTAATCGAGGCAAGTTTCTTCCAAGCTCTAGCAGGAATAACATCATATTCTGAAAAATCTACCTCAGACTGAAGATACTCAGTTGTTTGCACCTCCACTACAGAATATAACCCTAAGTGGACTCCGAGTTCACTAATGCTAATGTGAAACTGTTGCCCACCCAACCTGAATTTCATAGTCAGCGTGGTAACGAA
The DNA here is from genome assembly GCA_949750685.1 of Vernicia montana. Lineage (NCBI taxonomy): Eukaryota > Viridiplantae > Streptophyta > Magnoliopsida > Malpighiales > Euphorbiaceae > Vernicia > Vernicia montana. The sequence continues at coordinate 1,283 of CATKHJ010521232.1, forward strand.
AATCTAGTCCTTATTGAACTAGAATGTACAATAAAACTTCAGTGTCAACTCTCTATAGGCTGGCTCATTTATGGCAAAGAATTGTGCCCATCCCGGCTGGTTGATCAAACCCAGATCTCATTAGTAAGTTTTGCTTGCTCCATAGCATCCCAATCTAACACCCGAGTAGGGGACCATTCTTTGTTTCCCAATAACTCAAACCCCTATATTTCATCTTGGACTGAGAATTAAATGCATTTGTGATTAGGCATGAACGTAGATATCGGAGCAAGTGCGAGTCAGTTTGAGCTACCGTCCCCTCTAGTCTGTTTTGCGGGTAAGGTGGTGTCTTCTTGGAAGTCGGTTGTTTGTGAGGTCCCATTATCTGTAAAATAAATAACAAAACCCACACAAAACAACAATAATACCAAAAACAAAGGTTAGGGTCAGTGAAATATCGACATTATAACGGCATAGCAACACATTCAAAAATTTTGGTACCGAAACAAACAACTCAAAACAACTAGCAAACCAACAAAAATAACATTGAATAGTAAAATCCACACAGTTAAACCAAACCAGACCACCAAACACATAGGCATGCGAAAATACTCCCAATGGGTTATGGAGAAATGACCTAATCCACCAGCAATTGAGAAATATAACTTCAAATTGCAAAGATTTCCATAACCTAATGAATAAAACTGAAGAAATTGACACTGGGTTCGTACATAAAGGTTTATTTACATTTGAACATTAACCCATAGCAAACTTTACAAAATAAACTATATCTAACACTAAAATTAAGTCCAAAACACAAACCCATTGCAATTTCTTAAAGTATACAGCATAAATCTATCAAACCTATGAATAAACCCTAAGAAATTGCAAAAGAAATTGAAAAAATATGGTGTTAGAACTCAAACCTGGATATTGGCAATGAAGGTTGCGAGATTTTTGGAGTAAAATTGCGACAAAAACCTTTTCAAATCAATGGATGATGGTTGAAATCCCCTTTAAAGTGTGTGAGTGTGTGATTTTGAGTGAAAGAGAGTAAGAAATTTAAGAGAAAACCATGTAGAATTGAAAGATAAAGAGAAAGATTATGTTTATAAAATGATCATGTCTGTTTAAAAACTCGCCGATACGGGCAACGATACGCTCGTATCAGTGGGCGTGTCGAGCCTGCTGTGACATAGAGTAAATGATACGTGCAGGGATACGAGCGTATCGCTGGGCATATCATTCCTTCTGTTTCTCATATGTACAATATGGGTAGTGATACTCCCGTATCACTGGGCATACCAATCCTACTGTCTTCAAACTTTACAATACGAGCAGTGATACGAGAGTATCACTTACCCCACAACATTTAGACAAATTTTCCAAATATTACCTCTCTTTGCATATTTCATCTACCATAAAAAACCAACACTTCCAATCAATGAAAAATAAGAAAAATCAAAGAAAAACAAACTAAAACAATAAAAAATAAAGAAACATAAATTAAAAATAATAAAATTGGTGGGTTGCCTCCTAGAAAGCGCTTTTTTAGATCTCCACTTTGAAACTCCTTCCTTTGCTTAATACGAGCATCATACCATCTTTTGGTCCTCTCCTTATACATTCTCACATTATCATAGGCTTTCAATCTCCATTCATCTAGCTTCTTAATCTGTAATTTCCTCTTCTCACCTGTATTAGCTAGATCAAGGTTAATCTGTTTAATAGCCCAATAAGCATTATGTCCTATTTCAACAAGTAGATGGCAAGCCTTGCCATACACTAGCCTGAATGGCATAGTACCCAAGGGAGTTTTGAACGCCATCCTAAAAGCCTTTAGAGCATTATCTAATTTCTTAGACCAATCCTTTCGGGATCGCTCTACGGTCTTTTCAAGAATTTTCTTGAGCTCCCTATTCGTGCTCTCGACCTGACCACTAGTTTGGGGGTGGTAAGGGGTAGCCAACATATGTGTAATGCCTAGTCTTTTGAAAACCTTCTCAAGTTGAGCATTACAGAAGTGGGTGCTCCTATCACTTATGATAGTTTTCGGTGTACCAAATCGAGAAAATAACTTTTTCAAAAATTTAATCACTACCTTAGCATCATTCTTTGTTAAGGCTTGAGCCTCAGGCCATTTAGACACATAATCAATAGCTATGAGAACATATTTGTTACCAAAAGAGCTAGGAAACGGTCCCATAAAATCGATGCCCCATACATCAAAAACTTCACAAACTAAAATTCCATTTTGGGGCATCTCATTATGAGACGAGATGTTTCCAGCCCTTTGGCAATGATCACAAGATTGCACAAAATCATAGCTATCCTTAAACAAAGTGGGCCAGTAGAATCCAGATTCTAAAACTTTTTGGGCAGTTCTACTGGCTTCTATATGTCCACTAGCTAGTCCGACGTGGCAATGACTAAGAATATTCATGGTTTCAGGCCAGGCCACGCAATGTCGGATCATCCGGTCACTACATAACTTAAATAAATTGGGATCTTCCCAAAAGTAGTACTTCAAATCAGAAAAGAATTTCTTCTTTTCTTGATAAGTTAACTCTTTTGGAAGTTCCCTCACAGCCAAATAATTCGCAAAGTCAACAAACCAAGGTATTTCAAAGTTTGAATTACTTACCACACCTACCATAGTGTACAACTACTTGTCGGGGAAATGATCATCAATATCTCCTTCTTCAAGTCTCTCCAAGTTTGGGTTCTTCAATCGAGAAAGATGATCCGCTGTAAGATTTTTTTCTCCCTTTTTGTCTTGAATCTCCAAATAAAACTTTTGCAACAACAAAACCCACCGAATCAACCTTGACTTTGCATCAGTTTTTGCAAATAAGTACCGCAAAGCCAAATGGTCTGTATAGACTATCACTTTGAAAAATATCAGATATGAATGAAACTTGTCAAAAGCGAAGATGATAGCTAGTAACTCTTTCTCTGTGGTTGTGTAATTGGCTTGGGCTTCATTTAAAGTCTTGCTTGCATAATAAATTGGTTGGAAGTGCTTCTCCTTCCTTTGACCCAAGACTGCCCCAACTGTGAAATCACTCGCATTGCACATTAATTCAAAAGGTAGATTCCAGTCAGGGGCCACCATGATTGGAGCATAGATCAAATTTTCCTTTAGAGTTGTGAAAGCTTGTAGACACTCCTCATCAAACACAAAATCGACATCTTTCTCGAGGAGTCTTGTCAAAGGATGGGCAATCTTAGAAAAATATTTTATAAACCTTCAGTAAAAGCCCGCATGCCCTAAGAAACTTCTAATGGCTTTAACCGATGTAGGTGGTGGTAGCTTCTCAATGGTTTTCACTTTAGCTCAATCTACCTCAATGCCCTTGCTCAAAATCTTGTGTCCCAACACGATTCCCTTTTGAACCATAAAATGACACTTCTCCCAATTCAGCACAAGGTTTGTCTCTTCACATCTCACCAACACCCTCTCAAGATTTTCCAAACACCCATCAAACGAGTCACCATACATTGAGAATTGATCCATGAATACTTCCATAATGTCCTCAATCAACTCGTCGAAGATTGCCATTATACACCGTTGAAAAGTTACGGGTGTATTACACAGTCCAAATGGCATCCTTTGGTAAGCAAATGTCTCATATGGACAAGTGAAAGTAGTCTTCTTTTGGTCTTCTAGAGCAATAGGAATTTGAAAATAGCCCGAAAGACCATCCAAAAAGCAATAGTACTCGTGCCCGGATAAGCTTTCCAACATCTGGTCAATGAAGGGCAATGGAAAATGATCCTTCCTAGTTGCATCATTCAGCTTCCTATAGTCGATACAAACACGCCAACTAGTAACTGTCCTTGTTGAGATGAGTTCATTATTTTCATTAGGAACCACAGTCATCCTTCGTTTCTTAGGTACTACCTGAATTGGGCTCACCCAAGGGCTGTTTGAAATGGGATAAATGATTCCCATATTAAGTAGTTTAATCACCTCTGCCTTCACCACATCTTTTATCTTCGAGTTTAGTCTTTTATGGATCTTGATTGTGACTATGCATAAATTGAAGATGATGCTTTGATTGACTCAAATTGATTTAAGATAATTAAGGTTTGCCTTGATGAGCCATTCGGCAATATGTGAAAGTTGTGTTGTAAAAATTGTTGTAATTATGTACTTGAAGTACTCATGAAATGACTTGTTAATTATGGAAATGAGAAAGAGTAAAGTGAACAATGTGATGAGTTTAATGCCCTAGGCCTATTAGGCCATCATATGAAGAAGAGCATACATGTGCTATAATTCATGATATGTGTATTGTGTATTGTGTGTATTGAATGAAACTTGGAATGATTGATTGTTGGTAGGTTTACAATGTTATGTCCTAAGCGAGGTCAATTAGGATTAGTACCTAAGATTAGGTTTAGTAGATTAATTCTTTAGTAATGTTCAAAGTGTAATGCAAATGATATGGATGGTTGTAGAGTCTAAAGGTAAAGGCAAGGAAGGTGTCCAAGAGATTGAGGAAACACCATATTGCTTGAGCTAATTACTCTAGAAGCAAAGGAGAAGAAGTAAGTATGTGATACCTTAATATAATATATGCATTCACAATTGAAATGTTATTCATTCATTATACTTTCATTGAAATTCTAGCTATTCCTTATTTTTTAATCTTGAACATCCAATGGATATCTTGAATTTTTATGCTAGGGTTACCCCTAAAGGCCTTCGACCTAATTGCTTTACCCCTCATATGATATTAAAATTATTGTTTCAATTGAAATTCATAAGTTATATAGAACTATCATTGAAATTACTTGAACCCGAATTGACTTTCTATTGTTATATACATAATTTACTGTTCACATGATTCTTTATAAGAAGAAATCCCCAACTGATGTGGGGTAACACATTGGACCCTGTGCACATGGTAAAAACTCGCGGATAGGTTGAGCGTATTTGCACCTTAGCTAAGAAGGGTTTGACGGTCCTAGCCGTAAGACCTGATCAGTCTTGGACTCTGTATCATATGTGTATGAGTGAGCAAGGCATTAGCCGTTAGGGCTAAGCATGGCACTCGGAGATACCGAACCATACAAAAAAATAGAACTGAAAATATCCAAAATTGAAAATATCTGTTCATTGTTTGACTTTCTTCGAACTGAACCGTCCCAAAATTTTTTTGGTACGGTTCTGGAGATTAGTAGTTATCCGTATTGAGAACCGTATTGAATCCTTCCGAAACTAGAACCGATTTAAAGGATTCTTTTATATATATATATATATATATATATATATATATATACACACACACACACACACACACACACTTTGATATTGAATTAGTAACACATTTTAAGGAAATTCAATAATGTATAAGTTAAATTCAATTTTTATTAATTAAAAAATTTCATTTTCAAATTAGTTATTACATTACAACTTTGTAAGTGCAAGCTAAATTTTGAAAAAAAAAATAATTTCTATAATACTAATATTATTTTAAAATTTCATAAAAATGTAATAATTTGTATAGTACTAATATTAATAATATGTCATGGTTAAAATCCAAAAGGAAAATAATTTATAGTATTTCATTGATGATGATGTTATTATCGAGCCATATAATTTCATTAATAATGATTTTAAATTTATAATATCATATATTATAGTTGATTGTCATTCACTTTTAAGCATTTAATTCTTATATTTTTAATAATAAATATGGTAAAACAATAATTTGAACTTATAGTATGTCATTAGAGTTTTGAAATGATAGGTTGCATATAGAAAATGGACTTATTATTTGAAAGATATTAGTATGTAAACATTGTATAATAGTTATGAAAAAAAAAAGAAAAAAATAGTTGATTATCAATTAACTTTAGGCACTTCGAATTTATAATTTTTATATTAATTACCATGAAATGTTAAATTTAACTTGTAGTATGCTACGAGAGCTTTATAATGATAGGTCATATGCATAAAATGAACTTTTTTACTAAAAAATATTAGCCATTAGAAATGGTGGTATAACATTGATAGATAAAAAATAAAAAATAAAAAATAAAAACATGTGCTCTCCTTCTTATAAAAGGAGGAGCACATGTTTTTTCAAGTAAGAATAAGTGGCTTTGACTACCATTATCAAAATATGAGCTTATGTATTTTGGGCTTATATTTGAGTTTTTTTTTTTTTTTTTTTTTTTTTTTTTTGCTCATTTGGTTTGCCTTTTATGGGCTTATTTTGGCTTGTTTAAGTTTAAAATTTTAAAATTTGGAGAAAATCATAGAGGAATCGAAAATCGAACTGAATCAGACTGAAATTTTGGGACAATTTGGTACAGAGATTTTTAATGTTTGGTTCGATTTCGGTTCAATTCAGAAATTTTCAAATATTTGGCTTTAGTCGAACTGTGCACACCCCTATTAGCCGTCACTCTAATCATTTACATGTGGGAAGTATACCGATTCCAATCTTATTGATTTCTGCTAAAATATTCATGAATGATTTTCATTGAATAATAACATTCTCATTGATATATGATATTATTGAATCTCTATTGCTACCATTTATTTTACTTGCTTGCATATTTTATTAAGATATCACGTGCTCATTAAGTATATCTCACCCCTTAATGCTTTATATTTTCTTGTGATCTAGAAGGTCAAGCAAGGTAATTCTCAAGTTTCACTCTTTCGTTTTGGGTTATTTTGCTGCATATAGTATAATTTGATTTTGGAATCATAATGGTCATGTATCTTGAAGAACTTTGTCTAGAGCTCCACAGTCATTATGGTTCATAGTTCTTTTGTTAACTTTGGATATTATGAATTGTTATTTGTGGTTTGTAATTATATTATGATAATACCGAATATGAAATATGATAACTACTAAAATAAATGATGGTATAATATATGAATGCTAGATGCATAAGAATATGGCAAGTCTATAAATGGTATATGTGTGGTATACTTTTGGTGTATGTTGGGATGAATGTGGCACTGCATGCTATGATCTTGAAAATATGTATATTGCATGATAAGCTTAGTGTAGTATAGAATAGGGGGTTCTACGAGTTTATGGGACCTTATATCTCCTTATGCTCTAGGACTGTCATATCTCTAAAGTTGGGATATGACACATCAACTTTGTGCTGCATGCACCACAAGAAGAATAACTCCTCCCTATATACAACATCCCTATGTTCACCCCTTCCAAGAATTGTTCTCGTCATGAACTTATGCATGTAACGATGGGCAAGGTATCTAAGTTGCACAGCTCTGGAGGATTTAGGATGATACTTTCCCCCCTCAATTGATAATACATTCTAAGCTTGTTGCTCATCCCACTCATATGGAATACAGTTTTTACCCTCATGCAAAAATCCGACGGCATATCAGAATGCGCTCTTCTGCGTGGTGGCATCTATACCTCAAGTACATACAAATGTTCAATACATTCCATCACATTGATTCATATACGTAGAACATAACATTTCATAATTTGTAGTTAGATATAATTAACAAAAGAAAATGAACAAGCAATTAATATAATAAACACAATATAATAAACACACATATATATATATATATATATATATATGTATATGACCAAAAATCACACTTTGATAATTTGGCATAAAGCTTTTGCTCCCTCAAGATCCGTAACACAGTTCTCAAATGCTCTTCATGATCCTCTTTACTCTTCGAGTATATCAATATATCATCAATAAACACAATCACAAACCTATCCAAGAAAGGTTTGAACACCCTATTCATTAAGTCCATAAAAGCTGCTGGTACGTTGGTTAAACCAAACGGCAACACAGTAAACTCATAATGACCATATCTCGTTCTGAACGCAGTCTTACAGACATCCTCCTTCTTGATTTTGAGTTGATAATAATAACCCGACCGTAAATCAACCTTTGAGAAGTGATTGGCTCCTTGCAATTGATCGAACAAATCATCTATCCTTGATAAAGGATACTTATTCTTCACTGTCACCTTATTCAACTGTCTATAATCAATACACAGTCGAAAAGATCCATCTTTCTTTTTAACAAACAGAATCGGAGCACCCCACGGGGAACTGCTTGGTCTGATAAATCCCTTGTCAGGAAGATCTTGTAGCTGAATCTTCAATTCTTTCAACTCAGTAGGTGCCATCCGATATGGTGGAATCGATATCGATTGAGTTCCAGGCAATAACTCAATTGAAAACTCAATTTCTCTATCCGGTGGCATTCCCGGTAAATCATCAGGAAAAACATCAGAAAAATCCTCTACTACCGGAATACCCTTTGCATCTCTTTCTGACTTAGTAGTATCCACTACCTGTGCCAAAAATGCTTGACAACCTTTCCTTAACATCCTTTTTGCTCCTAAGGCCGAAATAAGATTCTTAGAAAGGTTACTTTTATCATCTTGGAATCTAAATTCCTGCCCATCACCGCCTTTGAAAATAATCATTTTTCCCTGACAATCTATATGGACATGATGTTTGGACAACCAGTCCATCCCCAAAATAACATCAAATCCTAACACTTCCAATTCAATCAAATCCACAGACAATATCCTACCATCAATATCAATCACACATTCAGGATACACCTTATCCACAATCACATTATCTCCCAATGGTGTGGCTATAATTAAAGGTTCATGCATAGTTTCCCTATTCTTCCTTAACTTCTTTGCAAAATAAGGTGAGACAAAAGAATGTGTCGCACCAGAATCAAACAAGCAACTAGCATG
>CATKHJ010521276.1:0-12348 GCA_949750685.1 Vernicia montana
TAATAATAGTTAAACATTCATTGTAATACAATGACTTTTTTTTTGCATAATATGCAGGTTCATTTTTGAGAAATTACAGCTGCATTTAGCAATGATAATAGGTTCATTGAAAAACAATTCTTACAGTTTACAAATGATGAACTTACACCATATATTTGATGATAAAAGTAATAGGTTCATTATATATAACCTGCAGGTTCATTATATATAATATGTATGTTCATTTGAAAATAGTTAAAGATTCATTTGAATAAAATGATAGGTTCATTTTTTTTTTTTTGCATAAGATGCAGATTCATTTCTGAAAAATTACAACTTCATTTAGCAATGGTAACAGATTCGTTGAAAAACAATTCCTACAGTTCACAAATGATGAACCTACACCATATATTTGATGAACCTATAAGTAATATTTAATGATTCTGTTACTTATAAATGATGAACCTATATTTTTTTTTAATGAAATTATCACAATGAATCTAATAGTTACAAATATAAATAATATAAATAATTTATCATTCATATAATTGTGTCAAATATATAGTGACTAAGTTTTTAATTTATGATTAATTTTAATTTTAATTTGTGAAATAATGATTTTTTAGTTATAAAATATTATTGTAAAAATAATAAAATTGAAAGATTAAATAAATTACTATACCAAACAAAATTATAATAAATTAATAAAAATATAAATTATTAACACAAAATATAAATATATTTTTTAAAATAATAAAAGAATATAAATATAAATATAAATGAAATATAGAAAGAAAAAATTTTTGAGCAAATAAAATTCTAAAATTATAAAATATAACTGTCAATAAAAAAGGCGGGGACCAATTGTGAGTGTAAAGGAAAAAAAATTAAAAAAAAAAAAAAACTCAACTAAACTAAAACTCTGTGTGTATGCGGAGCCTGGTTCCACCATACATGGTGGAACCAGGTCCATAATATAACAATTCTAAGTTTTGAATCTTTAATTTTTTGCACTTGACAATAGAATTAAGTCTAATAATAGTATTCAAACCAAAATTAATATATACAAGGTTTTATTAAGTATTAATAAAAAAAAATTAAAATTATCAGATTATCAAAATCCTAACTGTTTCTTCCTTGAGTTTTTGTAAATTAAAAAAAAAAAAAAAAAAAAGAGAGAGAGAGAGAGAGAGATATACAGCTTTGCTGGTTGTTATTTCATCACACTCATCATGCACCACTTGATTGGACATATAATATTCAACACATTTTTAGCTTTTAGTAACATACTGCATTTTAGCATTTCACATAATCACGTTGACTTACAATTTAATTTAGCAAAATATCTTTTTTCATATCCTTAATTTAAATTGAGTTAATTCAATTCAAAGCAATCTTTTCATTAACAAAATTCTTCAATAATTTTAATATTTATGTACAAAAAAATCAATAAAAAATCATAAAAAACAGAACTACATTAAAGACGAAAAAGAAAAAAAAAAAAAAAAAGTCCACTCTAAGTCTCTAATCAATAATAATTATCACAGTCAAGTTCAGATCGCAGGCAGAGGGGGCGTCTCCAAGTCTACGGCGCCGGAAAGTTTACTTTTTCGCTTGCGGTCAACTCCAACGAATGAAATATCCGGCAAGGCCGGCAAGTTCAAGTCAAAATCAAATTGACTAATTGGACTCAAATTCACACTTTCCAATCCCTTATTTTCACTGTCAAAGCTACTGGCACGACCGCCACTAGTACTGCCGCCATCATAGTGGCGCCGCTTATGTCCACCGAGGGCTTGTCCGGAGGGAAAAGTTCTGTGGCAGATGGAACACTCGTGAGTCTTATTACCACAACTTACATTAACTGGAGAGGAAGTAGAAGTAGATTGGTCGGCAACAACTGGCATAAGTTTCCGGTGACTAGCCTTATGTCCACCAAGAGCTTGATAAGATGGAAAGGATTTGCTGCAAACTTTGCATTTATAGCAGAATTTCACCTCTGGAGGTGGTGGTGGTGGTGGTGGAGAGGTGGTGCCTCTAGCAAGCATAAGAAGGCAGAAAGCTAAGTATTCTTCTTCAGTAGGCGAATTTTCGAAACGACATCGTTTAGTTCGTTTTCTTTTAGACCCAGATTCAAAAGAATGGTGATCTAAAGAAGGGAGTGAAGATGGGGAGTTTAGAGCTTCAAGAGCCATAAGAGCTAGCAAAGAGAAATTTGGGGAGAGTGATTTATGAATTGAATCAATAATAGGCTTAATTTTTATATGGTAATCAAAAGGGCATTAAGGAAGGTGCTTGAAGAGTGGGGAGAAAAGGAGAGGGAGGTCAGTGAGTGGTGTGGTGTGAGCACGTCTAATTTAAGTTGTTGGGAGTGAAGTATGGGGTGCGCAATTGTACATATACTCAGTCAGGAGTCGTCGTCTTCAGGATTGTGAAGTTGTAATTTCCAACTATGTTCAAAGCTAAATCAATAAATAAAAAAAAAAAAAAAAATGTGTGTAATATATGCATGTGGGGCTAATGTAATGGAAACTTAAGACTGTTTCCAAGTAAAAAAAAAAAAAATGTGTCCCTTCGATTATGTCTTTTACTTGAAGAGGAACTTTCTAAGAAAACCCAGAGATCCTGGCCCTCCATATGCTTTATATAAAAAAAAATTCATTGTCGTTTCGCCTGTATATATTACAATCCTTCCTATATACATGCATGACAGTAAAATCATATCTTGTATATATTTAATTTGGTATTTTTGGTTATCCTCTATTCTATATAAGTTCATATTTACGGTATGATTAAAAGTAAGCAAACTCACTTGCTATTTAAGTCGAATTCTTCATACTAAAATTATACAAAATTAAATTGCTGAAATTATGGAAAATAAATAAATTTGTATAAAAAACTTGTTCAATATACATCCGAGGGAGAGACTATGAAGTGCCATTGACCTCTCTAATGCTTGAATTGCTAATTAAGTTAAATAAACTCCCCTTCCATATTGACTTTGAATCCATTAATATTCAGAGGAAGCTTCGACCAAACGTAAAGCAATTCCCCACTAATATACAGTAGATTTCTCTTGTTTATTATAAAGTTTGTTGCTGTGTTGATCACGTTTCCTCTGTTCTTCTGGTAAGTACTTAATTAATTTTGTCCATTCCATCCAACAATTTAAAAGCATGCACTCAACTCCATATGTACTGAGAGTAGGTTAAGCAAAGAGGAAAACGAAACGACAATTAAGTTCCCACACTAAATACCAAATAGCTTATAATCTTATAAGATACTACTCTTTTTCTCAAAAAAAAAAAAATAAAAAATTATAGTTTCTTTTAGGCTCCGTTTGTTTTGCGGAAAATATTTTTCGTATTTTTTGACATTTACAATATTTTGAAAAATTAATAAACGGAAAATATTTTCTTGGTCAATGGAAAACTAAACCTTTTTTAAGGAAAATGACTTCCTCTTTTCAAAACAGGAAGTCATTTTTCAGATTTTCACAAACTCATTATAATGAAAGAAAAATATGTAAATATAACTTAATCCACCGATTACCGATATTCACTACCTGTGATCATTGATGACCAAAGCCAGCCGCCATCGCCCGCCATCAATCACCAAATTTATTATCTTTATGTATTTTTTCTCATATTTAACAGTAAAATTTTAAAATTACGAAATTATTACAAATTTAAATATGTTTATAGTCTTATAAATTGAAATTTTTAATTTTTTAAAATAATTTTTAATATTGTAACCAAACAACAGAAAATTAGCTCTTGGAAAAATATTTTTTTAGAAAATGTTTTTCTTGAAAAATATTTTTAAAAAATAAGTTATTTTTCACGAAACAAACGTAGTTTTAGAAAGATATAATTTTCTACAAAAATTTAGAGTCATCACCCATATTTAAATGATAAATTATATAATAAGTTTTCTTTTTCCAAAGTCTCTCTCATCCAATTCAATATTCGAACTAAAATCTTTTCTATAAAAATTTTAATTATTTTGCATTAGACATCCTTTTGAAAACAAATGGTCTGTTTGGTTTAATAGTTGTTGATAACTAATAGCTGATAGTTATTGTTGGTGGCTTAAAAATATAATTATTTGGTAAAATTTTATTCATGTTGTTATTTAAATGTTAAATAATGATTAATGGTATAATTTATTTTTAGTATATTATTATTCATCTTATTTTTTTTTAAATGTGTGGTATAAATTGTAAGAATGATGAAATTAGAAGTTTAAAAATTACAACTATAATTATTTTATTGTATGATTATGTTTTTTTTTTCTTTTACGCATGAATATGATAATTTTTATAAATATTATTATTTATAATATTTTAATAATTATTTATTATTCTTATAGTTATATAAAAATTAATTTGAAAAATATTTTTTATTAATAATAATTTTTTTATGAGGGTAATATAATTTAAATTTAAATTAGCCAGCAGTGGGAAAAAGTTGGAAATTAGAACTACAAATTACATTTAGTATTGCCAATTGGATTGACTCTAGGTGAATCCGTATGTGAGACAGTGAACTAGATTTACATAAAAAAAAATTCTTCAATTAGATAGTATTGACCATTAATTAGATTATTCAATCTAGGAGTGGAATTAGTACTGTAAAACGATTCAAACTAGATTGAGTTGGACTTTTAAAAAGTTTGATCGAGTTTATTCGTTAATGAAAACAAATCAATCTCAAATATAAAATAAAACATCAAGAAAAATCTTGATTATCTCTAAACTTGGCTAGAAAGCTCGTGAGCAGCTTGAACAAAAATAATTAATATAATAATATTCTAATGTATTATTTTTCTTAATATTTCATAAAATATACTGTGGAATAAAAATTAAACTAAATGTAAAATAAAAATATATAAAATAGCTATTAACATGTGTTGCTGGGATAAAAATATTATCATTAGATAAAAAAAATTAAAATTAATAATTTTAATTAGTTGACAAGGCTCGTGAGCAAGTTTAATTTCAATCAGAAAAATTACAAATCAATATTGAACAATTTTTTGAGTTCGATATGAAGCTCAAACTCGGCTTGAACTCAAACCACATCTAAACAAATCAATCTCAATCAAACAATCATTGTAATACTCGGCTTGACTTGTTTACAATCTTAGGTGGAACAAAAAAAATTATATTTTTTCATAAAAATATATTTTTAATTAAATAAACTTTTATTGATCCTCTATATTTATCGGATAAAAATTAATTAAATAATTTTAATATTTGAAATTATTTATAAAATTTTAATTTTGAAAAATTAATTAAAAAATTAAAATAATTAATTAAAAAAATAAGCTAATTATATAAGAGTAATATGTATAACTCCAAGTGGGTTGGGAGTTGAGATTCTTTATTGCGCCGCCCTTAATTCAACCGGATGCATAAAAAGAATGTTATTTTGTCTCACATTTATATTATTTTTTTATATATAATTTCATGAAAAAACAAAATCTTTTTAGTACATTAATTTTTTTTAGCAAGAAAAGAAATAATACTGTCTGAATTATATATATATATATATATATATATATATATATATATAATTGCTGAATAATTTATTTATATAATTGCTGAATAATTTATTCTATTAATGACAACAACTATTTCAACCGAATATCTAGTATGGACATTGACTTTTTTTTATATCTATGGTCTTATTGGACTTAACGTCTAATTGCCGATCGAGTCTAATGGAAAAGACTTGGAAACTTCAGATCCGAGTAGCCCACATGTTGGTCGACCATTAACTGAGACGGTGGCATGCAACTAACATTCCTAGAGATAGGATTAAATTGCAATCGTTATTCCTAAACTTATATCTTATTTCATTTTTATTTTTAAATTTCGATTTGTAACAATAAAATTTTCAAACTTTAATTTGATTGCAATGATTGTTCTTGAGTGAGTTTCCGACCATTAACTTGTTAGAAAATCAACGTGATATCATAATCACTAATATTAATTTTTCACTATTCCCAACACATTCACATCGTACTCGACTCTCTTTTCTCTCTCCATTCTCTATCTTTCCCATTTTTCTCTCATTTCTCTTCTCCATTTCCATCCATCAATCATAAATCCAATCATTTTCATTATCAAAAAATCCATCAAAAATCCACCATTTCTCCAATTTAATTTCCAAAACCCATTTCAAAATTTAAAACTAATCCACCAAAATCCAATTTTACTTTTCAAAATCCACCATTTTTGTCAAATCTTACAAAAAATCCAAACTCATCTCTTTATTCTTCGTAATTTTCTTCTCTTTCTCTCCCAAAACCCATTGCTCATCACCCATCATTGTAAATAGCAGTTGCTATTGAAGTTTCAAAACCCAACAACACCACCGCTCTCTTCTCTCTCTCTCTCCATTCTCTCTCTTTCTCATTTCTCTCTCACTAAAACTTTTCAATTGTGAATTTGGTGCATTTTTTCCGGTGAAGTTTTAATTGATTGGTATACATCAAAACGTAGTTGGGGAATAACTGGTCTTAGTGGCAATAGTTTTGTCGGAAACCAACATCGGAGTTGCCTAGAAATGGCCCTGGAAGTTCTCGGCCAGCAGTGGTCTTAGGCTGCGCATGTGACATTTTTCGGCGACCGATGGTGACAAATTCGATGGCATTGGACTCGCCGGAGACCAGGCCACCTTCTTGTCTGGGCGGTGTCGCTTCTGATAACCGAAAATAGGTGAATGGCAATGAGAACTATATTTTCTCTCTCTATTTTTTTCTCTCCTCAATATGGATTTTTCCGTTTCTGTGCTTTTTTTATTTTTCTTTTTATTTTGATTGTTGATCCATTTTGTTAATTTTCTTTAAAGATTTGGTGAAGAGGAAGCCTGATTTGTTAACTTGAGGCTTCCTTAAACTGAATAATTTGCGTTTCTAATTTTGCTAATTTTTTGTGATGAAAATGGTTGGATTTATGGATGAAAATGGGGAAGAGAGAGAATGGAAAGAGGTAAGAGAGTGTAGTCTAATGTGGATGCGTTGAGAATAGTGAAAAAAATAAAATAAAATTGGTGATTAGGATGCCACGTTGGTTTTCCGGCAAGCTAATGGCCGGAAAACTCTCTCATGGACAACCGTTGCGATCAAATTGAAGTTTGAGGATTTTATTGTTGCAAATCGAAATTTAGGAACAACAATGAAACAATAGTATAAGTTCAAAGATAACGGGTGTAATTTAGCTCTAGAGACAGCCCAACATGGTGTTTGCCATATTTGCTTGGTGGCTGGCTGCCTCATGAACCGCTAGCCACTGTCCACTGGTAAGTGACTTAGCCTAATCTTAGATTGGAACCATGCAGATCGCACATGACTCCCTCTAATTTTGTTGTAGCCTAGGAAACAATCATTACTGTGGGCAGGGTAATTATACTCAGCCAGCATGCTCATGCTATAATGTTCGAGTCAATTATATTGACCCTATCTAAGCACATGTTATTAGTTTTTCTTAAAAGATTTTGCAAGAAAGGAGATCCAATATTGAAATCTTCCTTCTCATAAATTGTTCTAGAATTCTTTCTAAATTTTTACTCTTTAATTCAATATAATTATAATTATGTTTTCTTTTAAATTAATTGTTGATTTAATTTCTTCTTCTTTCGTAATTGTGTGTAGCTAAATTCTCTTCTTTAGGATTTATATGTAATCTCTTAATTTGCCTATAACAATCCATGTTTGATTAATTGGTTTTGATTGTTGAAATTAATCTTTTATCTTAGAATTTAATACTTGTGAATAATTAATCACTATTTACATGTTTAAAGATATTATGTGAAGTAGCGAGTGGAAATATAATATTAGTTCATTGAGATATTAGACCTAGGGTATGTATTGTTTAGAGATAAGAACACTCATTTGTGATTGTTAAAAGGGTTTCCATAAAATTTAATGGGTTTGTTTTAATTGTTTGTGATCACGAGAGTAGACATAATGTTAACATAAATACTTGTGTTGTGTATTGAGAGAGAACATCATATAATTTAGGGAGAACTGATCATTAATTTCAATGAAATAAAATCAATCTAAAAAACATAAAAAGTAGTCAATTGATGAGATTTAAATCCTAGACTTTTATCATATATTGAATTTATCATTTAAATATTTGTTCTAATTTACTTATTTATTTCTCAACTTAATCGATTTTCTAAATAATAAAGTAATTCTTAATTTTGGTAATCGTCAACTCCTTTCTCGTGGGATCGACACTCTATTTAGATTTTAAGAATATGCAGAGAAGTGCCAGACCTTGTATAAGTGATGAGATTTACGTGAGATCGGACTCTATTATTAGATGTAATTAATTAATTTATTTTTTTGAAAGAAAATACAGTTGGGTTGGTTTTTAACCAAATTCTAAAGCTACTTCTTATATTTTATTTGGAGAACTGGAGTTGGGTATTTGATTAATATTGTAAACATTTATATTAAAGGAAAAAATTGGTATATGATTAGGCTAGAGAAGGTGTAAATAATTAATTTTATAATGTTTTTATTTTTTTGGAACATGACATGCTCAATATTATTATTAGATTTTTTTTTTTACTAATTGGATGTTTTTGTTTTTATATTAGTTTTAAGTATTTTTTGTTATATTTATTTTATTAGAAATGAATTCTGATGAATCATAAATGAATTTCAAAATAAGCTCGAGCTTAATTATAATTTATTAACGAATCGAGCTTAAACCGCTCTAATAGTTAAACGAGCCGAGTTTGAGCATGATTTTCAAGTTTGATTCGACCTCGAGCTTTAAAAAAAAAATGAACAGAGCCTAAGCAAACTAACACTCGACTCGGCTCGTCTCATTTGCAATCCTAATTGAAAGTGGATGAAAAATAAAGGCATATATATAGTGAGGACCAACTACCCAAGTAGCCAGTTATAGTCATTTTGATTATAATTGGATTAATATCCCTCTATCATTAATTGCTCTACACTATACCCATTTATCTTTAAATTTAACCCATTAAATAAAGAAAATTAATATGATATCAGAGTTTAATTCATTCTTGCACCAACCTTGTTATATTATAATTCGGACTGAATTTTCTAGTCCGGTATGGATTATCCTTGAATTTCAAGTTTGTTTTTTGTCTGGTGTGGATTTTCCTCAGATTTTCAATTCTTTCACTCGGTATGGGTTCTTCTCAGGCTTTAAATTCTCTCTCAACCCAGTCCATATCATAAATTTGCAAGTGTCAACTATATTTAATAAAAAATTATCTTAACTCAATTACCACTTGAGGAACTGTTAAAAATATAATATAGGAAAAGGTCAGACATTAATTAAATATAAACATATTAAGTAATTAATATAAAAATGAACTCACCCACCTTAATAGCTAGTTTTTAAGATTGATTCTCTCAAATTTATATTAAAACTCAAAAATAATTTTTTTATCTAAAAGTTTAGACCTATATATCAAAAATTGCATTAATGAACAAAATTTTAGATGTTATTAGCTAATTAAAAAACAATTGGAACTTAGGAAGGGTGGGTCTTTATATAATTTATTACAAACATTGACCCAATTTGTTTAAATCATTTTCCACATGAAAAGCAATTGCAAGTTGCTTTTTTGTTTAATACATTGCAAATTGTTCACTCTACACATTTAAATAAAGAATACTTAATGGACTTGGGAAATATCTAATCTTGAATTGACCTTCATTTATAATTTAGAAGAATTATTCATTCAGTGTATTTAATTTAAGATACATAAAAATACTGTACCAGTGTACTGGGAAATTCTGATTTTAGTTTATTATTATTATTATTATTATTATTATTATTATTCTTTTTAAAAAATTTCTTTGATCACAATCTGCTTCTTCATAGTTATTGGGCCTCTGGTCCAATTTAAAACAAAACAAAAAGAGGAAATTATACCGTATTCGCTTTATTTGACTAAAATAACATTCATACCACCCTTTATTCATAATTACAATTGACTAAACTGTTTTTACATTTGTACGCTGTTTTCTTTTCTTTTTTTCATTGTGCCTTCTCTTACATGTTGTTAGTTTTTTTTTTTCCTTCTTACTCACTCATTTTCTTTCTTTCTCTTTGATTTTCTTTAAGAAGTTTTTTGCCTTTCACATAACGAATTGAATTCAGATTTGTTGGCCAAGTATTGCATTTCTTTCCTTTTTTGTTTTTTGTTTTTTTTGTTTTTTCTGATTTTTCAATTCATTTCATGTTTCTAAGTTTTCATTTGATTTCTTTTCGTTTGTATTTTTAGTATGGACGGGAAAATAGATTTCTAATGAAGCAAGATACTCAGTTTTGCAAACTACTATATCTTTATTGTGAGATGATGAATTTGAAACATGACTTTGTGCGATTTTTAAAGGATAGAAAATGTGTTCCCAAAGGCAAAATACTTGCAGAGGTAAAGTTTTTTTTTTTTTTCAAGCCTTATTATTGGAGCAAGATTAATGAGTTTGTCCAAGAAAGAAAGAGAACTCAATGGTGGAGAGAGAAAAGGATAAGAAATTTGGGAAAAATTTTGGTTTTGAAAATTTAAGGTGGATTTGGTTTGGGTAATTTCAAATTTCGAAATTGATATGGAAAAATTTTGTGAAAATATTGAAGTATAGGAAGTAGTTTCAAAATTTTGAAATGAAGAAGGAACCTCAAGAGTTAGGGTTTGAAAAAGTAATTTTCTTTGAAAAAGTAAATGGAAGAACTTGGGTTTACAAGGAAGAATATGGCAGAAAGTGTGAACAAGGAAAAAATAAAAGCAATTTAATAAAGTTTTAACTATAATTATTATTAGATTTTTGGATGTGAGATAAAGTTTTATGACTCTCATGATGTCATGTGAAATTAATACTTCTGTTTTTTACCCAAAACGTGGCATTAGTACTTTATCAATAATAATTGAGATTTTTATAGAAACTTTTTATTATTATTATTTTGAGTATATGTTTGGTTTATTTTATTTATATATTTAGTTGGTGTTTGGTTGATTTGATATATATGTTTAGTTGATTTTTTATACTCATAATATATCAAGAGTATATCATTTACTGTTATTATAATCATTTTTAATTCAATATTTTTTTGCAGATTTTGAAATAATGAATCAACTAACAACTTAGTTCTTTCAAGTTTTACTGAAATAAATTAAATGTATACCAAATATATTGAATGAATATCATTTTAAATTAGAATATCAATTTTAAAAACAAACACTAAAAATTTAGCAAATATATATTAAATATAAACCCAATATAAACTCAAAATATACCATTTCACTAAAAATCGTAAAAATGTAAAAAAAAATTGTTGAAAAACATATTTTTGTAAAAAAATAGTCAAAGAGCATATTTTTGTAAGAAAATTGGTTAAAGTGTAAAAATGTAATATTAAGGTATTTTTTTAAAGATATTTTTGTAAAAATCCCAAACAAAAACTTAGAATTGGGCCAACTACAACATATACACATTATCTTTATAATATAAGCGTCAATGCGCAATTGCACAGTGACTCTACAGTGCTTTAATTTCATTTTCCAACGGCGTTGTTTCTTATTTTTTCCCCCTTCCCAGTAGGCGATACGACGTCGTTCCATAGAGCTATAGTGAATGAATCCTCACCGCCTCTCTCTCCTCCTTCCTCACCTGAGCCCTCATCGAGTCAAAGCTCTCTCCCTCTTTCTCAAGCCCAGCTCTCTCTCTCTCTCACGCCTCTCTCTCACTCGGACTCATTCACAGACCGATTTACTAAACTCTCACTCACTCAGCCCCAAAACACCATCACAATTATCCCTCTCTCTTTCGATCTACAAACAGATAACCTGTCTCCCTCACTGTCGATCTAACTCTCTCACTCAACCCTCACCGACCCTCACTCTCTCTCCTTCACCGTCACCCTCACCCTCACTGACTCTCACTCTCTCTCACTCACTTTCAGGTTATTGGGTTTTTTTTTTTTTTTTGGTCATTTTGCAAATTTAGGGCTTTCATTCTATGTTCTTTTCCCTATTTTTTTTTAATAAGCAAATAGGGCTTTCATTCAATAGTTTCTCATGGATTCATTTCTTTCTCTTTATGTGTTTATTAACTTCATAATGTCAAAAGGATTTACTATTGACATTTTATGAACTTCAAACTAAAATTGCAGTGTTAAATCTACGATTGAGAGGTATAAGAATGCATGCACTTATTCATCCAATACTGGATCTGTTTCTGAAGCTAATGCTCAGGTACAATTTATCACTTTCAATTATGGAAAAGAATTACTTCAGTTTTTATGATCAAGAGGTCTTATTGGTGTTTCCTTCTTAATTATTTTAATTAATTGTCTCTTCTAACAATGAA
>CATKHJ010521443.1:0-25136 GCA_949750685.1 Vernicia montana
TTTTATTTGACTTGAAATTAAAAAAAATAAAAAATATTTTTTAAATTAATTATCTAAATTAATTTATTGTTCTATTTACTTAATTTTTTTTTGCAAAAAATTAATTAAGGAAGTTAAAATTTTAAAATAAATAGTAATATATATATATATATATATATATATATATATATATATAATGAAAATTAAAAAAAAAAAAATAACAGTGGTGAGGTTAGACTTATAATATTTTTTTAAAGGTAAAAATTAAAAATACTTTATCTATAATCTAAATAATAACAATTTTTTAATTTTTTTGTAAAATTATATTTTATAAAAATTGTGGCATTGTTATTCCCCAACTACACTAACCAAACATAGCTAAGGGATAATTACATTCTCAATAAAAAAAATTAAATAACACAGCTGGCTTCCATAATCCAGCCAACACCACTTTCTCTCTCTCTCTCTTTCACCGTTTCGTCTTGCCCTTCATCTTCTTCGTTTCGTCTTCTTCTTCTTCTTCTTCCTCTGTTCTTTCAAATTTTTCTGCACAATGACTCATAACATAACGGATCTCCATTTTTAGAGATTCAGATCGTGAACCGAGACGAATTGGAGCGCAAAAGAACCGCGATTCGGATCGCGCGTACCAGATCGCGGTACGAGGGGGGAGGAAGCGAATTAGGTAACTATGCTTTCTTCATAAACACTGGTTATTGAGGTACTGTGATGCAAATGAATTGTCACATGAAAACTTTCCACATAGCTCTTCAATCTTTAGCAGCAGAACTGTTGTCGTCACATAATTAAAAACACAATTATTGAGTTGTCATGCATATTCACTGCATTTGTATGTCCAAAGGAATTTTTTTTTTATATAAACATCTTTTTTGGACGATAACTTTAACTTTATTATTCACATAATTATGTATTAGTGAATAGTAGATAAGCCCAATATTCTTCATTAGGTATGTTTAACCTTATTTCTATATCTTTTACTAGTTTACTTCTCCCATTCAGTTTGAGTTTCTAGATTTTGCAGTAACTGCCATTTGCTTTGAAGATTTATCCTTATGTTTAGACGACAGAAAGCTCTGCTTCTACTACTTGCTTTAAACTGCTTATGCCAGTGACAGCCTTTATCTCTTACTAATCATGTATACTTCTTTTTAATTTTTTTTTTTTTTAATGCAAAAGCCTCTTCAGCCGCCTCCAGTTGGCTCTATGGAGCCTCCCCGAAATTTTGTTCCATCCATGCCTGTTCAAGTAATGTTTCTCATCAATCGACATTTTTGTAACATCTAATCCAATTGCTTAAACTAGATCTTTGAGAAAACCTTTTTAATCAATTATTACTGCAGTTCCGACAAGTTGTTCCAGCACAGCAATCACAGCAGTTCATTCCTATGTCTGCTCCACATTTCCAGCCTGTTGGCCGAGGTGTCCCTATGATGAATGCTGGATTGCATTCACAACCTCCTCAGCCCCAATTTCCTCAATCAGTGCAGCAGTTACCAGCAAGACCTGGACAACCAGGCCAGGGTCCACCGCCATCACAGGTCATTTCAATGCCAAATGCTCAGCCAAATAGGCATGTTACACCTGGATCATCACTACCTCCACCTAGTGTTCCAACTCCTATCAACTATGCACCTGGTTTAGGTGGCCCTGGAGCACCTCTTTCTTCATCGTATACTGTAAGACACTTGAACTGCCCTTAATAGAAAATTCTGATTGTTTGTTTCTGATCTCTAGTGTTAACTGTGTAGAACCTTTTTTTTTTTTTTTTTTTTTCCAGTTTGCACCACCATCTTATGGGCAACCACCAGTAACATTTAATGCTCTAAATCATTATCAGCCAATGTCCCAGATGCATGCACAAAGTATTTCTGCAGGAGGACAACCTGGGTTATCATCTGTAAATCACAGCACTGTTCCTGTTACGCCTGTGCAGCACAATGGTGAACAATCTTCAGTCACCACTGCCAATGTTCTGGTTGGATTATCTATCTCATTTCTTCTTCTCTCTTCTATGTTATTGTTTTACCAAATTTTTGCTCCTTTGCTATCTTAATCATTGTTCTTGCAATTTCGTTGATGCTTTTTGCAATGTGTAAATTTTCAGGCAACAGGTGTCCAGCCCGCTAAGCCTACTGAAGAGACTGCAACAGATTGGAAAGAGCATGTATCTGCTAATGGAAGGAGGTATGTGATTCCAATTTCCAATAGGCATTAGTTGTGACAGTCTTTTCCAATGTTACAGTGGGTATTTTTTTAATGGATAAACTTCAAGATCCCATAAGGATAAATTCATGAGAATTTGCAACTTCATTGTTTAGAGCAAAAATACCTAGGTAGCTTATGCTTGTCTCTAGCTGTTTGTCTTAGCAGGGCATTTTCCTCTGATCCGGAGTGTCTTTGCTTCCTGCCCTCTCTCTTTCTCTCTCTCTCTCTTGATCCATCTATCAATAAATATGTATATATAGGACTGGTCATGGTTTGGTACTGGAATCGGTTCGGTTCCTCGGTTCTAGGAACTGGACTTATACCCCCTCATAAAAATCAGAACTGAACCCGTAGTTCGGACCGGTTAGAATCAAGAAAAAAAAAGGCTAATTTCATATTAAACTAAAGACGATGCTATTTTTTTTAAAATATTTAAATTAATACTAGTTTTTTTTTTTTTTTTTTTACCTTACAAGTTATTTAACTGTTTAAGAAATATATTAGTTTTTCAATTTTTTAGTTGTTTAAAAAATAAAAATTTAAGTTCGCTGGAACCAAACTGATATGGAAGTTTTGGTTTCTAGGTTCCATGAACTAGAACCAGAACCAGAACCAGAACCAGGAACCGAGCCAGTGACCACTCTATGTATATGTATAAAAATTATATCGTAGTTGTTAAACTGATAATTGAATCATGGGTCATTTGAGATAGTGAGCTGGTATACAAATGCTGTTCTCTAATAAAAGAAAGAAAGTTCAAATCAAAAAAGAATAGAAGGAATGGAGAGTGAAAATAATGCCAGTGGAAGGAAGTACCTTTTTGAACTTTTCATTGTTCTCACAAGTCTCATTATAAGATGGGAATAGCATTGACATATTGTGGGAATGCTGACAATTGGTGTAAATTTAACGTAGAGGAATGCAGAGACCATGATGAGATGAAGAGGCTCTTCTTCCCATTCCTCCTCCTTTTGCTTCTTCTTTCTCTTACTGTACAAGTGTCCACTGTGAATGGCCACCTGTTTTCTTGAATTGATAAACATATCATTTCTCTCTTTTTCCAAAGGCATTTTCCTTTCACTTTTCTTATGAGCACCTGTAGATTTTTTGCCCTTTATATTTATATACGAATCTTTTGAATTCCAAAGTCTGGTGTCATCCAGCTATATCCAAGACCAATGCCTCAAATACTGTCAGCTATTTTAGATGATTAGCTTCCATTCTGAATGCATTGTTGTTTCACTGTTTATTTCATGTTTGTTACTTGCCATAAGGTTTATGGCTGAAATATAAGAATGCCCCTCTATCCATGCTTTTCAACTCCTGTCAACGTACTGTCTCACTTTCACAATTTCATGAAGCATAGCTATAGTTTCCTAAATAATGGTTTTAAGCCTCATATAACAGAGATAGCATATGAAATCATTCAGCACTCTGCTACTTCTGATCAAGATGTAATCTACATGCACATTTGTTAGAGCCTTTTTACTCTTCTCTCACTTTATTTTGAATATTAATATGTAACTGTGGTAATTAATTGATGTTTATTATTCTTTTGATGCATAATTTATATTTTAAATAAATTTTTGTTGAATCTACTACTGTTTGCATGGTGTTCAGATATTATTATAATAAGAGGACAAGACAATCTAGTTGGGAGAAGCCTGTTGAATTGATGACACCAATTGAGGTGAGGTCATGTTACTTGTATTGTTTCGTCTCTTAACTTCTTCATAGTTTGTGGGTACTGACTTAAAAATGTTGTGGAATTGTGTGCTTATATGAGTGTCACTCTACGTACTGTGAACAATTTTGTTAGGCTTCTCTACATTCAAGTTTTTTGTTATTTGGCATTCTTCCCTCCCTGCCTGTTGATCCATGGCAGATTTTATACAAGTCTAGTGAATGAAACTTGCACGTTTGTATATTGTTAATGTACAGATTTTCTCTTAAGCAATCACCAGTTTTGAATTTCATGTCAAGTTGTTTATATAAGATTGTCTGATTAGGTTGTCAAGTATTGTTCTTATTCATGTAGTTTGGAAAAGAAGCTGTGTCCCTTGATGAGACAAATTGCTATGGGAGTGTCTTCACTGTTTTCACCTTTGCTTCATCTTTATGTGTTAGTATTAGTAGTCGGAGGAAATTATTATGCTGCTTCTTTTTTCTCCTTTCCATATTTTATTTTCAAATCCCTTACTGAAATTAATTATGCCTTTCAAAATTTGAAAAATACGATGTCATTTTTCTATGATTTTTTATAATTTTTTGTTGCAACAAATGCCTCTCTTTGCGTCTCTATAGCTCCTTTCCCTGTTTGCTTTCTAACTTGTTTGCATTTGGATTAGGCTTGGGAAACAACTATGTTTAACACACTCTTTCTCCCTCTCTTTAGTTGTGTGTGCGTCTATGTGGCACTGATTAAAAATACAATGATAATCAGGCAGTCACCATATTGCATCGTCAAGTAGGATTGCAAAAAGAATTTCTCTCTGTTGATTTATGTAGTATGGTAAAATCCTATTGCAATGTTTTAAGCTTGACATATGCTTGTGATATATTTAGATGCTTACATACTGTCACATATTTCCCTTCATTAATTCTTCTTCAATTACTGTTTATGTACTTTTCAAGGTACTCTCTTGTGGTAAGTATTTCCAAGGTACTATAAAATTTGGCCTCTGCTGATATTTATTCTCATAGGTTTAGTGGTATATGGACTCTTAAAGTTCATTTTTTCATTCTTGTTATATAGCAAATATACCTTGCGTGACTTCCTAGCTGCTTGAAAGGTGCTTACAGGTACATGCTGTGCTACACTATTGAGAGGTAGGATATGCTGGGTCTTTGCTGCTTGCACTACCTACTTTGTAGCTTGAATGTTAGTAATTTCTGTCATTTGTGTTATTAATTGATTGTTATGTTTTTATTTGCATGAATTTTGTGTTAATTCCTTATTAATCACCAAATAGGTTATTGCTTGTCAATGTTTGACCATAAAAGTGTGGATGCTTATTATATCTTAGCTGTGTAATATATTTTCTGTATTTATTTTTCCAATTTTAAATTGGCCTAATGACCCAAAGACTGTAACATTTATGTGAATTATCAATTTTAGATAATCCTTTTAATTTTATCGGTTCTATCCTTAACCTTCTACATTGATAACAATTTTAGAAATTTCCCTTAAATTGCAAAAGTAATATTATTGTTATTAATACAACCAAATAAAATATTTTTTTTTGAATGACATTTAACCCGTTCTTTTTCTGTCACTATCCCTCTCTATCTCTTTCCTCCCCCCTACTCCATCCCATCCTCTTACACCAATCACCGCATGAAATCCCAGAAGTGGACTCAACATTTAAAATGAAGATGATGTTGAGAAGAGTTGTTCTCAACAACAGAGAGAGAAGCATTATTCTGGCCTAGAATACTCTCTGCAACGAACAACTTACAGTATGGGTGAAGTTGAAAATTTAAGTATATTGTGTAGCAGATATTGAGGCCCAAGGAAACCGATGGGTAATCTGGTTTTAGATTGAACAAATTAAGAAAAGAGAGCTAAATATTGATCTGCAATTCTTGGCAATGGAAAGAAGTGGTGAGAGTCTATGAAGGTAGGGAAAAGAGAAGAAGGGCTTAAATCTCATTTTTATTAAAAAACAATATTTTATTTGGTGGGAATAAAAAACAATATTATTTTTGTCAAGTTGAGTAAAATGGCTAAAATTGCTATCAATGTGAAAGGTTGAGGGTAGAATTGATAAAATTAAAACGATTGGCTAAAAATTGATAATTCATGCAAAGAATATGGCTTTTTTTAGTCCTTAGGCCTTTCAAATTTTTGTTCTGACCATGTATTAGATGTTGCTGTTTGATATCTTGAGCTCCTACAGTATAAATATATTGTTCCTATCCCTGTATTAGTGCAAAATACTAGATTCAGAGTTTCTTTCTTTCTTCTAATTGGATTCTGTGCACTCAAATAGTTTATACAATGAGTTTTATGTATTTTTTGAAGTTCTATGATAGTAATTCCTTGTCACCTTTAGCATAAGCGCTTGTTGCATAGAAAAGAATCATGTTTGCAAACTAAATATAGCTGAGTGAATGTTATATAGTGTGCTGTTTAGAGAACAAAGGACTTATGGTGGGCTTGAATTATAGAAAGGCTGTAGTCATTCTTCACTTTCTAAGTTTCTGCAAGTAATTTATTAGAACTTGATGTAAACTTAAGACTATGGTTGAGAAGTAATTTTCACTGCACCTTTTTCTTTTCCCTGTTCTTTGGAATTTGTAGTTTGTCCATATCCTGATAGTATAGTTTGCAATACAATGTCCGATTGAACGATTTGATCTGTTTAGAAATTTTAATGCATAAGATGCTGTCAACTTTCAATGGAAATCTTTGTTCACTCTTGTGAAAATTATGGATTTTTGTAATTATTTATATTCTATACAAATATTCTAATTCTTTTATATATGCATTCTGGCTAAGTTCTGATGATTTTATTATTCTTTCCTAGAACAAGTTGCTTCATAGAATGTTTTTAATATTTTTAGATTTGTCAGATTTCAGATAGAGTTTCTTTTTTCATTATTTTGCTTTTATCATGACAGAGAGCAGATGCATCAACTGACTGGAAGGAATTTGCAAGTCCTGATGGAAGAAAGTGTGTAACTCAATATGTTCCTCTGAGCATTTTATTCATACTCTGTAATATCTGGAGGCCATTCTTTTTGCTGGCAATCTCTTAATATGTAATATTATTCTTTCTGTTTATGAATCTCTTGTAGGTATTACTACAACAAGGTTACCAAGCAGTCAAAATGGGAAATCCCTGACGAATTGAAGGTTTCCACCCATAGACCTGTTTATAGGTCATTTATCTCTGTTGTAATATGCTATTTTGTGGAGTTCTTGTATTAACTATTTCTTTAACATGTGCTTCAAGTTGGCCCGTGAACGAGTTGAAAAGGCATCGGTAGTGGAAACACTGTCGGAAACCATAGCAAATTCTCATGTCCGAGCTTCTGTTCCTCCATCTGTGGATAACACGCCATCTAATGCTGATACTTCGCCTTTCACAGCTCAAGGGGCACCCTCAAGCCCAGTTCTTGTCACACCTGTTGCTGCTGCTGGTAATTTGCAATCTGAGTCAGCTTCTGAATCATTGGCTTTAACTGTTATGCCTTCTTCTATGACAAGCAATCCAGATGGAGACCAGACAACTGAGAATCCAGTTTCTGCTGTTTCGGGAAGTTCTGAAGTCACTGCCACAGGGGTGGATACCAGAACAGCTCCAATGTATTGAATTCTTGAAGTTTGCTTTTTTTATTTATTATTATGATTGCTTTATATAGTAGTGCGTAGCTTATATTACTTATGCTTTAAAATTCTCAGGAACAACTCCAGCAACTTTTCAGGTCAAGATAATCCGAGTCCTGCAAATAAAGCTCCTGAACAAGATAAAGAGGTAGTTGTTATGTCTCTTAGTCTGGTAAAGTGGTAATAGATTCTTGACCTGCTTTATTAACAATCTGATGGGTTAATGCTTCACAGGAAGGTGCAAAAGATGTGTTAATAAGTGAAAAAGTCAATTATATTTCATTGGAAGAAAAAGCAGTTAGTCAGGAGCCTTTGACTTATGCTGATAAGCTGGTACGCTATAGAAGTAGTCATATTCCACTCTCTCTTATCTTGGCTTTTTTGCTTACTGACATTTTGTTCTTAACTCTCCTTTCCTGCTTTAGGAGGCCAAGAATGCATTTAAAGCACTTTTGGAATCTGCAAATGTTGGATCTGACTGGACCTGGGACCAGGTAGTTTAACACACCATTTGTAATTTTTTGTATTTCCAGTTTTCCACTTTTTGGAGCACCTTACTGTGCAGCTGATCATGTCAGGCGATGAGAGTAATAATTAATGACAGAAGATATGGTGCACTGAAAACACTTGGAGAGCGGAAACAAGCATTTAATGAGGTAATCTCTGCATTTGGTGTTCTTTTAACTTAATGTGGTTAAATGTGGTGGTTGTTTCAGTTTTCACACACAAATTTAGAATGCACTTCTTTCTCTGATGCTTTCTGAAACTACCTGACTGTTCATCATGATTGGCTGGTTGCATTCAACTTTTCATTAATCTAGATGCTAACTTCATATTTCAGTTCTTGGGTCAAAAGAAAAAACAGGAAGCTGAGGAAAGGCGGATTAAGCAGAAAAAAGCAAGGGAAGATTTTAAGAATATGCTAGAAGTTAGTTGCTTCTGTTTCTTCTATCAATTAAATATGGTTCACACACACTTCTAGAAGAATGTGTAACTTTCTTTTAACTTGAATTCTTTGCAGGAATCTGGAGAGCTGACTTTAACCACAAGATGGAGGTTTGAATTTTCTTATATGATTTCAATTTTTCTATTTTATATCTGGTTAATGGTTCCATTTAATGCTAATAAATTCTTTTGTGAATAATTATTCAGCAAAGCAGTGACAATGTTTGAAAATGATGAGCGTTTTAAAGCTGTTGAACGAGAAAGAGACCGCAGAGATCTGTTTGATACCTACATGCTGGAACTTGATGGAAAGGTAGACTTAAATAGCTTGACTACTTTTGTTTATTTGTAACATTTTTTGTGTATATAATATGCTACTATGTCATTAGCATATCAAGCATATTACAGCTTTTTGATGTACTGTCAAATAATTTCACATGGCATCTTGCATCTTGCTCGTAAAAATAAGATGTGTGGGTGGACCAATAAATGTAGAGGTCGTAAGTGCGCTCATCTGTCCATGCCATCATGTTGTACCTAAAATGGATTTGACATATATTATTAAAACTTTGTAGCTTAGCTTTTAACAATTTTCTCTTATGTTGCCACATTCGGTGTTTACCACTGTTGCATGGTTTTAGTAACATTCCAATATTGTTTTACTGTGTTCTCTTCCTGAATTGTTGACTGGTCTGTGAAATTGACATTAATCGGTATTTATAGAACTAAGGCTGTATCTAGTATTTTATGTATTTATTGTTGGAGTTTGTTGATTGTATAAATGTTGTGATTGTGTTAGAACCTTATAGGAATATAAATATGCTTGCTACTTAGTGTTTTTTTGGAGGTATATTTGAATCCTGACAACAGTATAGCAAGCTGTAGTTTGAAGATTAAGGATTTGAAGCATATATGTTCTAACTGTTCTTTAATTGGATATGTGGTCAGGAACGAGTAAAGGCACAGGAGGAGCGCAAGCGAAACATTATGGAGTATAGACAATTTTTAGAATCTTGTGACTTTATCAAGGTACCTTCTTGCAAGGTCATGATTTGCTTTTGTGGTTTCCTTTGGCTGTCCAACTTTTATTTCTGTTAATTCCCTCTAGGCAAGCAGCCAGTGGCGAAAAGTACAAGATCGGTTAGAGGCAGATGAGAGATGTTCTCGTCTTGAAAAAATTGATCGCTTAGAAATTTTCCAGGTAACTTTCCCTGTTTACCCAGATAAACTTTGATCTATATATTGAGCTAATTCCAAGCTGATGTTTCAGGAATATTTACGTGATTTAGCGAAAGAAGAGGAGGAGCAGAGGAAGATTCAAAAGGTGCTAGAGTTAATCAGATTCTTATGAGAGCAATCAATCTCTTCGATTTGTTGATTATGTTCTTATCTCAATCTTTATTATTTTTTTGCTATTAAAATAGGAGGAACTGAGAAAGGCAGAGCGTAAAAATCGTGATGAATTCCGAAAGCTATTAGAAGAACATGTTGCTGTTGGCACTCTGACAGCCAAAACTCACTGGCGTGATTATTTTTTGAAGGTTAAAACTTTATTGTGATTTTGTTGGGGGATTAATGTATTTTGTTTCTACCATGTTAGAATATGTAGTTGTTCTGACTCTTCTGAGTGATGCCTGTGCTTGTGGATGTGTTTTCTTATGTATTCATTTCAAATTTATTTTCTATTCAGGTTAAAGATTTGTCTGCATATGTGGCTGTTGCATCAAACACCTCAGGTCCAACTGCAAAAGATTTGTTTGAAGATGTTGTTGAGGAGCTGCAGAAACAGGTGACTGTAGTTGGTATTTTTGTTTTGTTTTCAATTTCACAGTCTTAAGAACTTCTATTGGCTTTGAGACACAGCAACCACAAAAAAATATATTTTCGTGTACTTGGTTCCTTGCATAATTTTGTTACAGTTTTTACTTTTATGCTTGAGCTTTATCATCCTCTTCTATACTAAGCTTTAATTGGTGTTTTTGCTTCTTATTCTATACTAAGCTTTAATTGGTGTTTTTGCTTCTTATATAAGATATCATAATTATCTAGTGATACTAAATTAGCATTTGCACTCATAATATTCTTTACTTGCACTCTCCATCTCCACTATAATCAGTTATTAGTCTAACATAGCTGGTCAGTTGCTTGACATCATTCAGTAATTGAATATATCAATGTTTTCTTGGAACAATATTAAGGTTGTTTAATTGTGACCTTGAGGTTGTGAGTTCAAACCATGAAAACATCCTTCTGAGTACATCTAACACCCTGCTCCTCCCCCACTCTCTATCTGCAATGTTGGAAGCCTTGTGTACAGGGATGCAGTAATGGTTCTCTGTTCATTAGGCTATAGGGTTAGGGGTTTTAATGAAAGAGACAAGTTGTAACTACTGTGTTCAACTAGTTTCTAGTATTTTGATACCTCTATTATATTGTCTGTACAAACTTGAGATGGGATTTAAAGGGCTTTTTTTGTGTTGGTACTTGCACATTAATATTGTGCCAAACTCATATTTACAGTATCATGAGGACAAGACTCGGATAAAGGATGCTGTGAAGTTGAAAAAGGTATCATGTGCTAAGATTTTACTCTTTTTTTTTTTTTTATAAACATATAACATTCTTTTCAGACATTTGATATGCTGGCAAGTTCTCAGGTTGCTTTGGCATCAACCTGGACACTTGAAGATCTTAAGGCTGCTATTATGGAGGAAGTCAGCTTTCCACCTGTATCAGAAGTGAACCTAAAGGTATTGTATTTGCTTGCTATAGTTGATTTTTCTTCTCTCTTTATATTGAAACTGTTTTGGCTTCATTAAAGTGGATTGGCTGCTTGTTCTTTAGTTGTTTTAGATTGTTAGTCATTCTTAGATTTTACTATTATTTTTATCAGGTTGCTAATGAATTGTTAGAACACTTCGCTGCTACTTCAAAATTAATAAAACAAAAAAAAAGGAATGAATAACTTGGTTTGCGATTGGCAATTGCATATTCACGTTAATCTGCTTCCTCACTAATTGTTTTGCAATTGTTTAAAGGTGATCATCTAGAATTATCCTACAAATTTCGTTTCATTGTTCTGGAAAGTCCTCATTCACGTTCTTTTATTGTGGGCTTGTTTAGAAAGTGCTCAAGCCTTCACTTGCCCCAGGTCCTCATCAAAGATAATGGTTTTGTGCTTTTGTTGAATGACTTCATTATGATTACTTGATCTTGATTAAGATTCATGCGTAGAACTGGGCTCAGTGGTATTACAGTTCCTAGAGGAGTTGACCTCATTTAGTTTGGATAAAACATCCTATACTGAGGAGAGCTTTTGGTGTATTAAGAGTTGGATCATGTTATTGAATTTTTGGATCTTTACGAGTAGGAATGGGGAGGATAAGGTGGGTAATACATTATTGGTAGACCAGTAAATTTGAGTTGAAATCTTTATGTGATGCTCTGCTAAATCTAACCTGCCCTAGGATGGACACTTCGTCAGTAGTAACAAATTGGCAAAGACAGCTCTATTCTGTTTATTGTAGTGTATACGGATGGAAAAGAAAGATAAAAATATTGAATGGGAGTGATAATGGAGCAAATAAAAAAATGTTTTTTTCCCCTGCCAGTTTTCGGTAATTGGATGGAGGCTGTCGATCCTCTACTTTCTGCTACTCTGGATAATTTAGATTTTAGGGCGTTCACAATTTTTTCTTTTCTTTTCATTCTGTTTTGGTGGTGTCCTCTACCTCACAGGTCTTGTGTTCTTGGGTTTAGCCCTCTTGGCACTCTCTATTTTGATTTAGAAAAAGCTGTTGAGTGACTTGCAAAAGATTGCAGTCAGAGGTGCTTTGGAACATTGATTGAAATGTTCCATTTTTTGATTAATTGTTATTAGTGTTTATAAAAG
This sequence comes from Vernicia montana, assembly GCA_949750685.1. NCBI lineage: Eukaryota > Viridiplantae > Streptophyta > Magnoliopsida > Malpighiales > Euphorbiaceae > Vernicia > Vernicia montana. The sequence continues at coordinate 12,375 of CATKHJ010521443.1, forward strand.
TGAATCTATCTGAAATTGTACCTAAGCATATAAGCTTTGCTCATCTCACCCTGTTCTTTAGCAGAGTAGGAAAATCTTGAATAAGTGCTTTATTTAGTGTTTGAACTTGATGCAAAGATTTGGTCTCTTCATACTTGCGAAATTTTGTCAAGTTTTCTAATTCTTGTAGTGGAGCATTCGTCTGAACCAAAGGCTTAAGATTGTAACTTGTTAGTTTGACGCCTATATAGTACAAAGCTATACCAAACTTTATACGTAGCCAATAGTGGATTACTCAACAAACATTGTGTTAGATATCATTCCATGTATGGTTTTCAGCAAGTATGACAATTGTCCACTACAACTCAATGCTCTGTTTTTCTTCTGTTTATCAGGGGTGTCCTAGCTATTTTGATACCTAGGTTTATGGGGAACTACTGCTTCACATGCTTGTATTTCATGATTTAACTTCAGGTTGGATTTATTGCATAGGATAGTGGTTACCACTTTGCCGTCATTATATGTGACCAAGTTGTGGGGAATTTTTTTCCTTGTTAATTTTGTTACCTTATATTCTTTTAATAGTTACTACCTCTGCATATTTGTCATCTTAGCCTAGCTAATGTGCTACAATGTTCTGATACGCTGTTCCACCTCTTTGTAGATAGTGTTTGATGAATTGCTGGAAAGAGCCAAGGAGAAGGAGGAGAAGGAAGCAAAGAAACTTAAACGTCTTGCAGAAGACTTTCTCAATTTACTGCACTCTATCAAGGTGTAGATTTACTGTTTTGACCAACTTATTTTGTATAGGATGAACAATCAATTATAATTGACTGTTCTTTCTTCCTACCATCTATCTTATTGTTTCCTTTTTTTTTTTTTTCCAGGAATTAACTGCATCTTCAAAGTGGGAGAACTGTAAAGAACTCTTTGAAGGTAGCCGAGAGTTCAGGTATTGATCATCAAGTTTCAAATGATAATGGTGTTGTATCAGACGCTTTTATTCTTGCAAATGATGTTTACTCTTGGGTTGCTGGAATCTGATAATGTTAGGAAATTTTTGCATGTTTCAAAAGCTTGTGTGTACTTTTCTTCATTTTTTTGGATAAAAAAGAGTTTTTTTTTTTTTTTTTTTTTCCAAAGGATGAAAGAAAGAAGGTTGCATCTAGAAAAATTAATTATTCTCCTCAACTAACAAAGCACAGAAACAAGCAACGAAACCAAACAATGATAATAAAAAAAAAAGTAATGCTTCCAAGCATGCTTAATAATACTTAAAAGACATTCTTCTGAAAGCCCCCAAAGTAGAAGCCAACAAATAAGTCAAGAAAACCACCTTGTCTCATAACAACAAGATGGTAAACCTGGTCCTTACAATAAATAAATAAAGAAAATGCAGGCATCCCTTTTTGCCTCAGTGCTTCATAGCATTGAAAAAAGACAATTCCAAAAGAATCTGGCTTCTTTTCTATCTCTAGAATCTTCCATTGTAAACCATTAACAACAATTCTCCATATTATGGACATACCCAATTTTCCTTGAACATTTCAAAAAGCTGATTATAAATGACCCAAGCCACCTCACAATACAGAAATAGGTGGGCATGAGACTCATTGTGCTTAAGACGCATAAGATTGAAATTTGGAGGTCCTTTGATATTAATTCTCCTTTGCGAAAATAACTCTTTATGGTATTCAGCTTTTCAAAAACTGCTGTTCAATCCAAACAAATGCACTTATCTTTAGCAGCAGTTTAGCTTTCTAAATTTATTATCTATGCTATTCAATTCCTAGAAGGATATGCATTTCGTTTTCATTGTGGGGTTCACTTCACTCTTTAAATTATTTACTTATTTTCATTTTGAATCATAATGCATTAATGTCCACTGCTGAATGCTGATTTTATTATTTGTCATGTTAGTTTATTTTATTAGGGGTACAGCTTGTAAATTAAGGTTGTGAAACTTCAATCTTTTATATGTTTTTGAGCTTGCTCTGATACCATTTTATTGGGTGTTATCAGTTCTATCAGTGATGAGAGCATCTGCAAGGAGATATTTGAGGAATGCATAGCTCAATTGAAAGAGCAGGCAAAGGAGAGTGATAGGAAACGGAAGGAAGAAAAGGTATTGAATCAGTTCACATGTTTAGCTACTGATTTCTTGTTTTTGTGATAGTTGGAGAACGGAAGAATTCTAAGACTAAGTACTTGTGTTATATAGATATAGTTGGTGTGAAAATACAATCTGCATGCACAAATTCTCTGCTGTTTCACTGGAATCACTTTGTCCACAGAGTCATTTTAGTATCTAGTAACTTTTATTATACTCATTTTATCTTGTGAATCTCTTGTTAAATTTGTTAGCTTTTGTATAGCAAAGGCTTCGATATGGCGAAGAGATTGGAGAGGGATCTTATAGACCATAGTGGAAATTGACTTTAGTGCAGGCTATAGCCAGATGCTAAGAATATACTTGGTCAAGGATAGTACAAAATATACATAAAAGTTATTTAATGAGTCAAATTTATGTTTCATGATTATTAATCAATAACTAGTGAGAACTTGGTATTAGAATCAAGTACTTTATAACTAATCAAAATTCAATTTAATATGAATAACAAATATAAAAATCTAGTAGATAGCATACCAATTAATATGAGAATTACATTTGGGCAGTTATATATTCTGCAAATTATACAGTATAAATATGAAATAACAATTCATATTGTCAATAAAAAATGAAGTAGGGTTATATGAAAAAAAAAAAAAAAAAGATTCAGAAAAAAAAAAAGGTCATTCTTATTGTAGATAGTGTTAAAAAATGTGAGGATTTGAAGTTTTTTATTTTTTTAAGTTGAGTAAAAACAATTCTGAGGAATTTAAGTTGAGTGAAACAATAAACTGACTAGAGAAATTTAAGGGTGACTTAATAGTTCAATAATATTTTGAAACCTTTTCTTCTTTACAATATTTTTTGATTGACCTTTTTTCTTTTGTCAACTAAAGTTTTCTCAATATCCATACAAGATTAATTTCACCCAGTTATGAAGTTATCACTAAATCCTATTAAAGTCACTAAATTTTAATTTGTCTCCTAAAAATCACTAAACCTTAATTTTGTAACAATAAAATCATTGAGACTAAATTCTGATCAAATTTAGTCAAGTAAGTTTGACGAAACAATACTATTGGACTTTTATGCTGAGCTTATTGTTATTTTTATGTTCAGTGTATTGATGTGTGCAAAATGCTGTACATTTCTGGTTTGTATGTTCTGCAGGCAAAGAAGGAAAAAGAGAGAGAGGAAAGAGACAGGAGAAAGGCAAAACATAGGAGAGACAAAGAGAGAGGACACGAAAGGGAAAAGGAGCACATAAAGAAGGAAGAAGCAGAAACTGAAAATGTTGATATAACAGAAGATTACGATAGCAAGAGATTAGGGAACGATAATAACAAGAAACAGAGGAAAAAGCATCATGATTCTGTAGATGATTTAAATGAGAGTGAGAAAGATCGGCCTAAGAGTTCCCACAGACATAGCAGTGACCACAAAAAATCAAGACGGGTAAGCTGAAATTTTTTTTATCGTCGTGTGAAATGTTTGGCCTTTTCATAAAAAAATGGTGGCTTTAAAGCACTTGTGTAATATGTTTTCCTCTTAATTTATATTCTCTTGATAATTGGTGCAGCATACCTCCACTCCTGATTCAGATGGTGAAAGCAGGCATAAGAGACATAAGAGAGACCACCGTAATGGTTCTCGAAGGAATGGTGATCATGACGAGCTTGAAGATGGGGAATTTGGTGAGGATGGGGAAACTCGGTAGTTATCTCATCCTACTAGTTTCTTTTTTTTTTCTTCAATGCTTGATCTGTATTGGAAGATGTTAGTTTTCTGTAGCATACTTAATATATTTTCGGCTTACTGTAGTCTGTACTTGCAACACTTTCTGCTTTAGTCAGCTCCAAATCCATGTAACAGTAATAGGCTTTTGGATGAGTTTTGAGATGAGTCCTGTTGCCTGTAAATTGTTTTATAACACTGCTAAATAAGTTCAGAAGATCTAAATTATCTATGAAATTACACAACAAATTCGTTATTATTTTTTTCAACCTATGCAGTTATGTCACTATCAGTTGCATTGTAAACTAGAATTTGCCTCGACCAGATGGAGGAAATAGGAAATGAATAAAAGCTCAAAATTCATGTTCTTTTTTTGGTTGTCCAGAAAAAAATTGTTTCTTTCTGGAACATGTAACAAAAACTAGAGGGAAATTTTTTTTTGGTTGCTGCTCAAATGGTGTCTTTATTTTCATAAAGCTCTCAAATGCACATGTTTTGCAAGTATAGTGGCTGGAAAGCATGTATGCCATTTTTATTTTTATTTTTTTATCTTTATCTTGCTAGTAAGTCTACATTTTCCCCAAATTTCTGATCTCTTGGATATCACTTTGGCTTCTGAAACATTTCAAATTTTGAAGATTTGCAATGTGTGATTGCAAAAAAAATGGTAGAAGAGCATATCTTTGGATTTTAGAATGTTCACCTATTAGATTTAGAACTGATTGATCTGCTTAAATGCTGAAAGACTATCCTTTGGTATATGCACTATGCAATAGATACAAAGGGCGAATTGAGATTTATGTTTACAGGAAATTATAATTGCAATGGCTGCTGTACATAGTTGTTATATTTTCTCCTCATGAATGTGATTTTGGGTGTGTTGTAGTTCTTACTTTCAGATCTATCATTTGGCTTATATAAAGAATAACTGGGGTAAAATAAAACAAAATGTCCACCCATAATGGCATAATGGGAGTCTTCTGTGTTAATAAGATGCTGGTAATTTCATCTAGAAATGATGGGCTATTAATTTTTTTGCTTGGAAGGGGTAACGGAGTTGGGGGTAGCCTTAGTAGTGATAGAGGGCCAGGATTGAGGGCAAAAAAATTAATTAAACCTCCTGATAGGGGGAAATGATGGGATCTTGGAACATTAGGGGTCTTAATGACCCTAGTAAACAATCAAAGGTATTAACTCTGATTCATAAGCAAAAACTGAAATTATTTGGTATTCTAGATACCAGAGTAAGGGAGGGGAATAGGGATTTGATTTGGCAAAAGATGGGGTTGGTGAATTGGAAGTTAGAATGCAATTATCATGATGCTCCATTGGGAAGAATTTGGGTGATGTATGATGCAACAATTGTCAAATTGCAGGTGGTGGTTAGGCATGCTCAATTGATTCATACATTAGTGGAATGGCAGGGAAGGGTATGGAAGTGGACTGTGGTGTATGGTGCGAATACTTGTCATGAGAGGTAATCTTTGTGGAGTGTTTTGGAGCAAATAGTTCAAATAGGGTCTGAACCTTGGCTGGTTCAAGGTGATTTTAATGCTATCCTTGATATTAATGATAGAATAAGAGGGCAAGCAGTTACCGCAGATACTGTTTTGGACTTTCAGCAATGTATGTGTAATGTTGAGTTGTTGGAGTTGAGACAAGCTGGTTGTTTTTTTACATGGACAAATAATCAGGTTGGTGAACATAGAATTTGGAGTAAGATAGATAGGTGCTTGGTGTCTGATACTTGGTTAGATATGTTTGGTGACTTTGATGTTCAGGTTTTGCCTCCTGGGATATCTGATCATTCTGCTCTTATAGTTGATTTGAGGGTGCCTTCAGTTATGAAACATGGACCTTTTAGGTTTTATTCCATGTGGTGTGACCACCCTGAGTTTAAGCCTATAATGAGGAGTGTTTGGTAGGAGTCTGTGCAGGGATGTAAGATGTATCAGGTTACAACTAAGCTTAAAAAGCTAAAATCTGATCTTAGAAGCTTGCATAAGAGGGAGTTAGCAGAAATCTCTCAAAAAGTGGATCAAGGAAGGCAATTATTGGCTCAAGTTCAGATTGGATTGGAGGCTGATCCTTTCAATGAGGGGTTAATGATGGAGGAAAGGGCTTGTTTTAACCAATTAAAACTTTGGTTGAAACAGGAAGAGAGCTTTTATAGACAGAAAGCTAGATTTAAATGGGTAGCTCTTGGGGACTCAAATGCAAAATTTTTTCACTCTGTGTTTAAGCAAAAAAGAACTTTGAACAGAATTACAAGGTAAAGGAAAGATGATGATACCATAATTACTGATGAGAAGGAAATTGCTGATGAGATGGTGAGGTTTTATAAGGAGTTGTTTTCTGCAGACTCTCAACAGAGGAGTCATGTGTTACCTGAAGTAATTAGGAAGGGTAAAGTCTTATCAGAGGATGATGCTAGAATGCTTTGTAGGCCTGTGTCTGAAGTTGAGATTAAGAGTGCAATATTTGGCATTGGGGATGATAAAGCCCCCTGGGGTGGATGGGTAAAATAGTGTGTTCCTTTGATGCACGGAAACGTCCTTGAAGCTCCGTTTCCCCGTTTCAGAAACTCGGAAACGCCGGAAACCCTTGGACACGTGCCGGATACGTTTCGGGGCCGTTTCATAAATTTAGAAGATTAGGGAAACGCGTTTCTTGTAGCTCTATTAAGTTGAATCCTTTTCTGCTCCTGTGCTCCACCCCTCTCACAGATCTCTCTCTCTCTTTCCACTGCTGCTTCTTTTTTTGAACTAATTTCCTCTGCTACTTCATCTGCGATCTACGACTCAATCTTCCTCGCAACGCAGGTAAGTTTCTCTTTTTTTTTATTACTGTTTCTGGACTTCATCTTCCTCGATCTATTGCTGCAACAATGATTTTTTTTTGGGGTTGGGTATTGTTTGTTAGCTATTTTATATTGATTGTTGGGTATTTTTTTTTAGTTGGGTATAATTTGTTGGCTGGTTGGGTTTTTTTTTGTCAGCTATAATTTTTTGTTGGGTATAACTTTTTTGATGGGTATAATTTGTTGTTGGGTATGAGTTTCTTAAATTCCATATGTTATTGTTATTAACTTATTTTTGAATATTATCAATTTGTTTTTCTATATTTAGTTATTAATTAGTTTTTATTAATATTGATTTAGAGAATTATCTTTAATAGTATTTATTTAGAGTTTTATTATTAAAAGTAATATTTGCTTAAATAATTATTACAAATGTACATATGAAAAAAAAAAAATAATATTTACACATGTAAATAAATAATATTTATAAATATACCCCTATATATTTTTTTTTTATATTTACGCGTTTCCCCCATGTTTCGTTTTCTATATTTTCTAAAAATGTCGTTTTTCCGTGTCCGTTTCTGCGTTTTCCGTTTCCACGTTTCCCGTTTCCGTGCTACATAGGTGTGTTCTTTAAGAAGAGTTGGGATATAGTTAGGAAGAGCGTAGTGGAGGCTGTTTAGGAATTCTTTGGTTCTGGGAAGCTTCTCAAGCAAATCAATGTCAGTGCTGTGACTGTTATTCCTAAATGTCCTGGGGCAGTAAACTTAGGTGACTTTAGGCCTATTGCTTGCTGTACTGTGCTATACAAATATATTACCAAAATTCTAAGTGATAGAATGAGGGATTGTCTAGATGATATTATAAGCAAAAATCAATCAGCATTTGTTAAGGGGAGGAATATTGGGGATAACATCCCGTTAACTCAAGAATTAGTGAGGAGTTATCATAAAAATCAGGGTCCAGCTAGGTGTGCCATTAAAGTTGACCTTAAGAAAGCTTAAGACTCTGTGAATTGGGACTTTTTGGAGGAGATGATGATCCATTTGAATTTCCCTATAAAGTTTGTGGAGTGGGTTATGGTTTGTGTAAGAACTGCTAGGTTTTCTTTGATGATCAATGGTAAGTTGGAGGGCTATTTTCAGAGTAGTAAAGGTTAGACAGGGGGATCTTATGTCACCATTATTGTTTGTTATAGCCATGGAGTATCTGTCTAGGTTGTTTATGAGTGTTGATAGTGCCAAGTTTAAGTATCATAAAGGTTCTGGTGCTCTGCAAATTAATCACTTATGTTTTGCAGATGACCTGTTTATATTCTCTCATGGAGACATTAAATCAGTGCAGGAAATTAAAGACAAATTAGCTTCGTTTTTTCTCACTTCTGGGTTGCAGGCTAATGACTTTAAAAGTCATAGTACATTGTTGTGGGTTGGATGGTCAGCTGAAAATTGATGTGCTTAGATGTTTGGGCTTTCAGGAGGGACAATTACCTGTTGAAATACTTGGGGGTTCCATTGATCACTACAAGATTGAAGCAGTGTCATTGCAGCGAGTTAATTGCAAAAATAACAAAAAGAGTTTCAGGTTGGATGGTGAAGCACCTTTCTTATGCAGGAAGGTTGCAATTGGTGCAATCAGTGTTAATGAGTATGAACACGTATTGGAGTAGTTAGTTTATCCTTCCAAAAGTTGTAATTCAGGAGGTTGAGAAAATTTGTAGAGCTTTTCTCTGGAAGGGGCAGGCTAATGGGAAAGGAGGAACTAAGATAGCTTGGGAACAGGTGTGTAGACCTAAGGTTGAAGGGGGGCTTGGGATTAAAAGAATAGGGGAATGGAACAAGGCAGCTATGATGAGGCATATTGGGTTATAGAAAATAAGCTTAGGAGGCTTAGTTTTTGGGGTATTACTAAACCTATTAATGCTAGCTGGACCTGGTTACAGTTAGTGAGGTTAAGGAAGGAGGCTAAAGATATGTTTAGGTATGTTTTGGAGAATGGGAGATTCTTTTCCTTTTGGTTTGATCCTTGGGATGTGCAAAGATCTCTTGTTGACAGATTTCCTGCTGTCAATTTTCTGAATATAGATGTGCCTAAGAGAGCTAATGTGGCTTCAGTTTGGAATGGACATACTTGGGTGATTCCTACTGCTTTGGATGATTATTCTGACCAGGTGAGAGAGTATGTGATGAGGAATTACAGTTTAAATGAGTGGGAGGACAAGGTTGAATGGAAATTAGCTGGTAATAGTAGATTCTCTGTGGCTAGTGTTTGGAAGCATATTAGGAAGAAATGAGAAGCTGTGAGCTGGGCAAAGCTGGTATGGGGCTCTATGAACATTCCTAAGTACAGTTTTGTGTGTTGGTTAGCCATTCATCAGAGATTATATACAAAAAGAAAATTGTTTGCTTGGAAAATAATAAATGATGATAAGTGTGCTTTCTGCAAGCTGGACATTGAGGATGTGCATCACTTATTCTTTAAATGTCAATGCATTTCTGAGATTTGGGATAAGGTGTTGCAGGCTTGTGATATTCATAGAAGAGGTTTGGATTGGAACAGGGAGGTTTCCTGGTTTTCAAGGAAAGCAAAAGGTAAAAGCTTGAAGTGCAAAATTAGAAGAGTGGCTTTTTGTGCTACTGTTTACCATATTTGGAAAGCGCAAAATCAATTGATATTTCAGCAACAGGTGCTGAATGTGGATGAGGTTTTTAGAAGTATTAAGACTGCTGTTACGTTGAGGTTCTGTACTCAGCATCCTTCTAGTAGAGATAGGGTGCTTTGATTATGGAAATTATAGCTCTGTTGTATTAGTTGTCTTTTGTTCTGGTTTTACTGATGATTCAGTGGTGTTTTTTGGTTGCTTGATCAATAAACTCTTGGTTGAATTTGACCAAAAAAAAAATAATAATTAAAATCTCATTAAATGTTGATTGTTTTGTTGATTGTATCAGGAAGAGTCAATCTGTATACCTTTTTGGGGTTCAGTGGATGAGCTACAAAAAGAGGGTAGCTTCCCCCCTCCCAGGATTTGAAAATTTTCTTGCCTGGACTGGGTTTATATGGATCATTCTTGCATGATTTGAGACCCATTTATGTGGTGGAATTTACTCTGTGAGAGTAGTCCGTCATGAACCCAGGTTAGACAAGATTTACTTTTGAATTCGAGATCTCTTGATAGAGATTCTGAGCTTTTACAACTCAAATGCATACTTCGGGAGAGTTCTTATATCGTTGATTATGGCATACATAAAGCTTAGAAGGGTTATTATATACCAAATGGAGGCTTTAAAGTGCACTAATTGATAGATATTAATGTCATAAAATAAAGTTTCCATTTCAATTTCATTGAATTGTTATAAATTATAATAATGTATGTATGCTTCAAGTTGTTTGCACTTCTTCATCTGTCCTGCACCATGATGTATAGTGCTTTTGCCCCGTTTTTCAACAGGGACTATTTGGCTCACCTTGTTTTTGCTGTGTTTTTGTTGATATTTGTATTGATATTGCTTTATTTACTAAATGCTCATAATATTTTGTTGTTTTTTGTTAATATAATTAAAGGATGTTACAGTTTTCCAATCTACTCACTCATTAATGATATTGAGAATTTAAACTCCTGAAATCGGTGGCTTGGGTTTAGCTGGTGTTCCGCTGCTGTTTGTCAATTGAACACTTGATAGTTGAACCTATCCTAGCTAGCTAACTCTCTTCACTTAAAGAGGAGCTTTGATAACCATTAAGTTTTGGCTCAATGGTATTAGAGTCATATTGGTATTAGAGTCATATTCAGAGTTGTGAGATTACGAATTCAAACTACAGTCGGAGTCAACTAATATAAAAATAAAAAAAATTGAAAAGAAGAGCCCTATTTGGTCTATTTATCAAACAAGAAAAAGAGATCTTTACCACAAAAATAAACCTACTAGTTCTTGAATAATTTCATCAATGATAGCATCTCCTATTTCTATCCCTATCTTTCTGTTTAGTTGCTGCATATTATCCCATTCTTCTACAATGCTAGTGACATCAAAATTTGTGTTCTGAGTTGCATTTTGGTTTCCCCATGAACAAATTTTCTTACTGACGATTTTTCCAAGCTCTTCTAAACCCATAAATTCTTGATTAAACTTCCTTCCATGCCTTTCTATGGCTTCATTTATGCAATCAAAAAGAAGTTGCTTGGTGTTCTGCAAGACCCTTTTATTTTTCAGGAGCTCAGACAAACTAGGACCAATTATGCCCTGTAGCTCCATGAATCTAGCTTGATTCTGCTTCTCAATCAGTGGCTTTACTAGTAATTCCCATAGAAAAGCTGAAAATATGGAGTCTTCCTCTGCATTTTTGGTCAAAATGGTGCTTGAAGTTGATGCATCTTCTTCTTTGCAAGGAAGTGATGTTCTGTTCATTATGATAATGAATGATTGCAAATTGTCTATTAAGAAAATAGATACTTAAAGAGTCTCATTTGATTTTAATACCTTTGTTTGATGGTGAAGCTTCATTTAGTAATGATCTGGGACAGAATTGCTTATTCTCTTCTTTGCATTCCCATTGAAGGTTTGAATCTGTAGCAACCTGTTAGCTTTGTTAGTCACTGAGCTTAAAACAGGAAGAAAGAACAGAGCTATGTCTTGTGATCAATGCATATAAGAAAGAAATAAAGTTTGAAATTCTTTTTCTTAGTTGCCATTAGGCTAATACTCAGTGATAAAGTGTTTGCCTCGTAATGGAGAAAGTTAAAGATTCGAATCCTGTAGTTCAAATTTCCGATATATTAAAAAAAAGAATCATTATTTATAATTAGATCATACTATTTTACCTCTTGCTCTATGAAACTGCTATGTTTATGGGATTGAGAAGTTCTTGCAAGAACTGATGACTGATTTTCAAACTGAGCTGAATCCTTAATAGCACATTTGGAAGAATCACCATGAGAATACCTTTTTCTTCCTCCAATCTGCCAGAGCTTTTTGACTGTCTTAGAAATAAGGTCAGATTTATAAGCTTTATGGGTATGTTTAGTAGGGCACAAGAACTTGTAAAATATCAGTTTCAGGATCTTTCTGGTGTTAAAAATCCTTCTTTTTCTCAAATTGCACCTAGATTGCCTTTCTGGGTGGTGGTGGTTGTTTAACATAATCCTTCTTTCTGAAAGGTGAATGTCTAATGCAAAGGGTTCCTGCTTGTCATGGAGATGCTCCCTTAGCTGTTTAGATGATGATGAAGAAGAAGAAGCCATTGAAGTTTTGCAGAGTTTAGAGCAAATTGAATGTGTGAGGAGACAAAAGGATATTATGAGATGCAATGCAATAGTTGGCAATGACAAAGAATAGATCTGTCACATTGATGGTTAGATATGAGAAAGTGATGCATGGTATTTGACAGACTTAAATACCTTAAGAGCAAAGAAGAGGTTTTGAACTTCTTTTAGATTTTTATTGTCTAAACATTATGAAATCATCAATCAATAATAATAATCATAATCATAAGATTGTCTAGTTTTAACTTTTTGTTTGTATCCAATCAATTATTGGATTTCCCCTTCATTGTTAGAAGAAGTTTGGTTTATTTTGATGTTGAGAACAAAACCTAATTTTTGATAGGTAGCGGAGTCAGAAATTTTTTTTTTAAGTGAGATCATTTAATATATTAATTTGTAAGTAAAAATAATTAAATCCTTATAATTACCAATAATTATAATATAAAAAAAATTAAACAATAGTGTTTTATACTATTTAATGACAATCAAAATTTAGTACAAATTATCAACTAGTGTTTTAAGAGTATGGAGTTTTGAATTAGAACTTTTTAATACAATTTAAATCAAAGACTTTTCCTCAAAACAAAAATCAAATAAACTAAATACTGAAAAGTATAAATTTGACCCTAATGTAATAATTTTTCTAACAATTTTTTCTGGGTATTAAGTTAAAAAAAAAAAAAAAAAAAAAACTATAAAATTTTGCCCCTATTTGGTTTTCTTTTCAAATTAAGCTTGTAATTTAGATTTTTCCCCCTTAAGTTGGGTGGAATGGATGAATTTATTCATTTGGTCTAGTTGGTTAAAAAGTTTGAGGCCTGAAAATTAAGAGGTCATAGAATTTGTATGATTTAATACTTTATTTTGGAAATG
>CATKHJ010521485.1:0-13958 GCA_949750685.1 Vernicia montana
TTTATTTTTAACTGATCAATAAGTCACATTTTAAATAATTTTAGAATAGACTAAAAAATATTAATAATTTTTATTAATCATAATAATTACATTAATATATTTGGGCAAGTTTGGGAGGATTTGAACTTATAAATTAAAAATGAAAAATAAAAAATTGTAAGTTATAATTATTGTTTGGTCATGTTTGAGAAAAAAAAAAAAAAAAAGAGCAAATCATAGAATTGCATTTCACACACTTCTATTACTTCTTTTGATTTGTCCTCCAATAACCAACATAATTTATTATTTTCTCGTGTTTGATTTGTCTTTTTGACAATAAATAGAAGATAATGCATAAGGTGAAGAGGTAAAAAAGTAAGTGGCGATCAGATAGGATGGTTGTTATAGAACAAGACCGTAATTTTGAAATTTTTTTGAATTTGACCATATTTTTGAAATTTTTTTGAGCATGGTGAAAATGAATTTTTTTTTTCTTTTTTCAGTAATTTTTGAAATTTTCCCTATTAAAATCACCCATAGTACATTAAAAAAAAAAAAAAAAATTGGGAAGCCCAGGTCAGTCCCCATTGGATCCGCCTTTGCCTGTACGTTTAAAAATGGTAGATCATCAATTTTGTGACGTGTCAAATGAATATTTGTGAATTATTATTATTTTTTCAATTTTGACTAGTGGAATACAATTGTAATCAAAATTTTAAATTGGAATTTAACAAAGTTAAAATTAGAATATCATTAAAAAAAACAAAAAAATTTAGATAAATTAATATATTAAACCATCGAGAAATTTATTTAGTGGGGCCAACTTATAGAAATTTTTTCAATTATTGGAAAGGCAGAGAAGAAAGGAATGGCAACATGGGGTAATGGGGGAAGGACAAAATGACAAAAATAGAAAAGGAAAAAAAAATGAAATTAGATTATTTTCTTAATTTGGGAAAATGAAGTAGAATTGCAATAAGTTTCCGAATTGGATTTCAAGTCGTAAACATTGTAGATGTGATGTATGTAGCGACTAGTCGAAGGGGTTGATTTCTTATCTAATTCCAATTTTGGACGTTGGCATGTGGTGTGGAAAAATCAAACACTCTCTACCACCTGCTATCTGATACTCTTCCATGAAACATGACCTTGGCAAATTGCAGTAGCAGCTCATGATCTTTTAACGTCCAAATATATTCAATTGCAACAACTAAACCCAACAAGTAAATCTTTTATTTCCAACTAAATTGAGGAAAAAAAAATTTGTATAGCATTAAACCATTTGAAAGAGTGTAATCCAAATAACATTTTGATAGAGGTTAAATGATTTAGTGGTCACTGAGAGTCTGGCTACACGATTTAAAGAACCTATTGTAAAAACGTAAATCATATACAACAATTTGATTAGATCAACTAAGAACATCAAATCACCTGCTAATTTTCTTTCCTTTTAACTCCCCTCGACGATTTGTACATACAGTAAAGAAGACAATAAAATACACAGGAATGCCCCTCGTGAGAGAACTATATTGGTTGAAGTTGCATGTATGATATCTATCACTGACTTTTGGCTAAAGTTTTCATTAATCCTCTAATAATCTTTGCGAACCACATCAAATTCATGACAAATAGTGCTGACGGCACCACAAAAACCACAAGACAACCAAAGGGGCTCATCTGGATAACCTGCCAATCAATCAAAAAACTTGAAATAATCGGTGCTCACAAAAAGCTTTCACATTCAAATCTACATTCCTTCAATTTTTGAAAGAAACATGAGATTTTGGAACATGATTGAAGAAAGACAGAAAATATTGGAAAGCCAATTGTGACAAAAGAAAGAGAATATCATGAACATTTAAGATATTCAACAATGATTTTGAATGAGATAAGAAGACATTGCGTAATAGAAACTGTACATATACGATTAAAATAAATGTCAGAATCATAATTTAGCATATAATTATTGGAGTATCATGTGCATATTTACACTGTTCCCCAAGCTAGTTCCAACTGGGGGATCCACATTGCATGTCCACTCTAATAAGAATGCCCCCAGCATAGAACTATTTGCTGGTTCATGGCAAAGGAAGTCAATAGAGAAAAAACATAATCGAGTTCAGAAAAGCATGTTATCTAGGCCTGCTTGGTATGGTAGTTGTTTTTGGGTTTTGGGTTCTATCATTAAAAATATATATTTTTGTTACTTCGTATTTTAAAAGAGAAAAACATGTTGTCACAACAAGGGAAAACCACCAACAAAAAAAAAAAAAAAATTGTTCTTTATTTTATCAACTCATTTTCCAATATACAAAACTGAAAACCTAAACTATAAATGACACCAAACAGAATTTGAACATTTTTAGGCTCTACTCTTCTGCAAATAGAACAGAAAATTTGAAATCCATTACATACTTGGCGTCAGAAACATTTCTGAATTTTGTTTTTTTTTTTTCCTATTTTCCTTCCTCTCCATAGTAGTGAAGCTGAGAATATAGAGTTTCACATGTAGCTAATATTACTCGAATCACAAACAAACAAATTTTCCAATTTGCATAAAACCAGAGCCTAGAAGATACAAATGTAAAGGAGCCAGCAATCACCTGATCATAGTGCAGGAAGATGTGGTAAAACATATACACGAACAGCAGAACTCTTGCAATCTGCATTCAACTGTTTACTTCAGCAAGTAATAAAAAACATTATAAATTCATGAAAAGGGTATTTCCTGTCATTTCAAATACAAAGAATCTAAGAGTTTCTGCCACTCAAGTGATCCCAGGTGGTCAAAAGAAAAGTCAACTTATTTCAAGACTTAGGCCCAATTTGGCACAATGGTGCACAAAATACAAGACAACAAAATGCAGCTTCTTGAACAAGCTTCTATCTTCCAACTTTTGGCCACAGTGTCATTTTATTGTCTTGAATTTTGTGTATAGAGGTTTAAAAGCAATGACAAACTGTCTTAAAAATAACATTACATTGTCATTGACTCAAATCGATCAGACGCATCCATATTTGATCATTTAAAACAGTTTTGCTCTTATTGTGTTAATATTTTATCTTATTCTATATATTAATTAATCTAAATTTAGGTGGAATCCTAATTCTATATAAAAACCTAACCCACAAGAAGAGTCCATACAGATGATGATCAGTCAGAGTTACAAAGTTCATGCTTTCTATTTGTTAAAAATGACCTCCTAAGTATATCATCCTGGTGTTAATAGGGTCAGCCCCATATAGTTGTATATTAAGAAAATTTCTCTTGAAAAAACATGATCAATGGAGCATGACAGTTGTTCTTCATCTTTGTTTTCTAAATTTGTAATAAAATTTTGGAATGTATAGTTATTCCATGATTATAAACTTCTGCACTATACTCTTATTCCTAGCACAGGTCAGTGCAAGCACTAATAATCAAACTTTAGGTGCTCATTGTCAGTTCCTTCCTAATGTTGTGGCCTCTCTTCTTTCCTCAAATTTGATAACTGAAACTAAAATAGATTTACATGATATTGCTGAATCTTGTTGATGTAGAACTCTAGGTTCTCATACCTACAATAGTTCAACTCAACTAAAACCCAAATATGCCTGTAGAGGCTACAAGAAATAAAATTAGAGAAATGCTAAATAATCCTACCAAAATCATAAACAACCTACTCAAACATAAAATTATTAAGTTTCCTACTACTGAAAGAAGGATAACAATTACAAAGAGACCCTTTCTCTCCAAGACAAGCAGGGAACACAGTTTGGACTTGGGCTATGCTTATGTGTTTATTGAGATAAAGAATATAGGAGTGTTATGCAAAGTATTCCAGTGCTTGAGTTGCTTTAATTCTAACCTACCTATATATAATTCCAAATATCAGTTTTTATTTATAAGATTTTATGTAAATAAATTCTCCATACAGCATAAGATAGATACTGTAAGATTTCAAAACAAAAGGAAATGTTTATTAATCTTGATTTAACTCATAAAATTCTTTTCTTTCTTTTAATAAGATGTTATTATTGTTCTAAATGCATAATGGAATAGGTTTTGCTATGCAACAATTGGTGATAGTACAATTGACTACAGCTTATATTTGCTAAATTGATCAATTATCATAAGTTACAACAAATATATAACTTGACATACATTCACATGGTAAAAATTTCAAACAATCACTTAACAAAGCATTCACATGACAACTGCCTAGTTTGCATAAAAATGTACATATACAAATTTATTGGCATTCATTTCAATCTGCCCAATCAGAAAAATAAGACAATCAGCAATGGCTGCAAGCAAAATTGAACTCACCAACCAAGCAAGAAAGATCAATACACCATTGATAAGGTATGCAGTGGATCTCTTCATGCCAGCTGTATCTAGATACCTATACGGAGAAACATAAATTATCTTATGAAAGCCAAAAGTTGAAACCTAATTAGAAGTGACTTATCATATACCTACCATCTCATATTAATCTCTGGAGTTGTCACTTCGGAGATGAGACACATGTATGTATAAAGCTGCCCTTCTCCAGAAAACATAGAATATGCTACTGCAATTGCAGACAGGGAATGATGGATAACCTGCAATCAGGTGCCACAGTGTTATGAGTTGCACCGGCATCCTTTTAAGAGGTCATACAATATTTTACTGCAAAGGTTTGATAGACTCTAACGGGTAGAAGCGGAATATGATCAAATAGAGAATGCAATATTATTAAAGATAAGAAATTCAATCCGCAACAGTCTCCTAGAAATAGCACAAGAGCTGGACTATGAGTAATTATGTTTATGCCAACATGTGACTTAACTTTTTTCATAAAATAAGGGCTGTTAGTTACTCTCCCTTATCAATCAATTTCACGGGATGAACCAATCTTACATTCCAAAAATAATCTGGAGTTTGTTTAAGCAATTGATCAATTGGTGATTTAGGGCAAGCCAATAGAGTAAGAAAATCAAATATTGAATGCTAGGTAAGAAGCCTTAACTTCCTCGGATTAGCAAATGATATGTTGTTTAATTTATTAAAACTTGATGAACTGACAAAAACTCAGTACAAGGAAAACATCTTTGTTATAAACACATGTTTTTAACATAAATGTACAATAAACAGAAGATAAAAATATGTGAGAAACAAATTATGCTGAAATAACTGCAATCTTAACAGCTAAGAACAAAACTACAGAAAGAAAAATAAAATGCACTCACATACTCCATGCCTCCTAAAGAAGGATAGAACCAGAAAATCATCCCAAGATCAGTGAAGAAGTACCCCACAGAAACCTGTCAAAAGAAAGAGGATATCCTTTTCAAAAGTAATCATAGAATTTTGGGCTCAAGCATATCCAGATGTAAAAGATCTGGGAATGTAAGCAGGAGAATTAGCATAATTCGCATTAAGTTCATAAATCCAAAGAGGATGGTACCCTCCAATTCAATGAACAAGAAATGGCAATCTTAAGCTGTTGCTTGTCCTAAAAGTAATTTGCAAACAGAAAAGAAAAATGTCACAGGAAATCAGGAATACATAACTTATATCATTAAGCAGACATTTTGCAAATGAAAGGAAGTTCCCATTTTAGAAGCTGAATTTAGGTCTCATTAACACAGAAGAAGTTGAAACAAAATGTTTCGTTCTCAGACCAAGAGCTAACACATAGGCATAAAGTTGAATTCTTAGCAAAAATTTACATTGACAAGATTCATAAGAAAGTTGTTAATACTAATAACAACATTAACTGTCTCTGAATCACAAAAAGTTGTGGGTCAGTTAGATAATAGTTAAGGGTATCTCCAGTGTTTGAGTCTACCTGCTTTGAGATAAAATGTTAACATAGTCAGCAAAGCTCTCATTGCGTGTGTGTGTGTGCACATGTGAGTGTGCATGCAATAAAATAAATAAGTAAAAATCACTAGAACTTTGGTTCAAGAGCACTTACCCCTAGTCCAAAAATGCAGAGCGTTGAACTTCGCAAAGTAACAAGACCAGTATGTTGTTGATCAGAAAAGATGTCTGACCAGAACACTAGGTACAATGAAACAGATGTGATAAAAATGGCATGAATTGAAGACATACCTCTGCAAATTTTAGGTCATAGATCAGCAAATGCATGGGCAATAATTATAGCAAAAAAGCGAAGCACTACCTGGAATGCACACTCACCGATTGTTCCACTCAATTCGTTGAATTTTTGTAAGACCAGCATAAGCCTTGATATAGAAAGTGCTAATTAATTGAGTTAGATCATATGCCTGTCAGAGGAGAAATCATTCAAGTATAAATTAATAAATGCAAAAGGCAGGGAAGTCAAGACCAGGTTAGATGTAGAGAAGCTCAATTTACTAGTATTAAAGTAGCAATGCACATACCCAAAAAAAAAAAAAAAAAAGGTAGCGATACCAATGAAGAACATGCATTACTACACACTCCATTACAACTACATTGAAGAGACCAGATTTGAGAAAACTGTTAACAATCTCTCAGGTTCAAAATCAAACATATGAAAAGGGAGATTACCACTTTAGAAGCCACTAGGCCACCAAGGACAGAAGTGTAAGGAATGAAAGGGGTTGCTAATAAGTAATTCTTAACCAGAACCTCAGCCTGACTTTGGTAAGATTTCATAGCCATAACAGTCTCTTTATACACAGTCACCATGATATAATCCTTCAATCATGTGTTTGATCAGCAGATCACTTTTTTACTTTCTTCCCCTCTTCATTTTCTCCTTTCATCACCTCCTTAACAGACATGAGAAAGTTAGTAGAAAAAAGAGAAGGATGCATATTTCTAAAACAAATAAATTTGATATTTGATATACAGAATTCTGTGAGCATTTCAGACATAGGTAATCAACTGAAAAGGCTTTCACTTCTATTTTGCATCCTACAGAAAGTATGCAATAAGTTTAGATATTCCATAAAAGAGCTATAATGAGTATGCAATAAGTTTAGATATTCCATAAAAAGTTAATTGAGAAGTTCATTGGCAGTCTGATGATTCATAAACAAATAAAATTTATGAAGCTCTGTAAGACACTAAGATTTAACTTTTAATGCTGAAAGGGAGCCATAGACAAACTTCCACAAGAACATTACTCTCAAGAGCTAATATTACTGCTGATAATAATTAAAAAAATCAATGGAACAATATAAAGACATATTTTACTATGGAAAAATCCAACTTATTTTTGTAGCTTCTTCATTCTATGATTTTTCATCAACAAGAAAACTAAGAAAGAAGAAATAATGAATTCCCAGTATGCAAAGAATAGATGTACAAAAATTGCAGCATCCATTAAGATCAATTTTTTTAAATATTAAAGCTCATATTGGATCACATTCCAAATACAACACAACTAGCCATGTAAATAAGTCAGAAAACTCATAATAATAAATCAATAAAATAACTGAATCCTGAAAAACAACAAAAAAACAAAATCCGATTGAAACGCTTACCACAAGCATAAAGGTATGCATACTGGAGGAAAAACCATAGAACCCATGTAGATCAAGAGCAAATGGCAAATGGGTAATAGAGGAAAAGGCAAAAAAAATATCAAAATGGCATATGGTTAAGAGTTAATCAATCAATAAATCAATGAAAAAGGCAATGAAAATGAAAAATCAAGAGTTGTTGCAGATGGGTATTTGAGAAGCAAGAAGATGTCACGAAATGCACCAACCGTAAGGTGCAAACAATGTGAGTGCTTGAAATTTCTAACCGAAAGCAATAAAAGAAACACCAAATGGGAAAGTGGGGTAAGGGTGGATGTGGTTTATTATTATGCTTTGATGATGGTTCCCGTGTCTGCACTTGCAATATAGTATTCCTGGAGCATTGGGCCATAGCTAGCTTATTGATTTATGGGTTTTTTTTTTTTTTTTTTTTTTTTTTAAATGACACCTATAAAACTCATTGTCCATTTAAAATTTTTTATCAAGTGATGTTAAAAATAAAAAAAATTAATATCTATACACATACATATTAATTTTTATTTTTATATAAATATTTTTTAAACTATTTAGAGAAAAATTAATATTTGTGAAATTCAAAATTAATAAAATAAATTAGTTAATTATAATATTACAAATTTAATTTAATATAAAATGACTTCTTAATCATTATACATCAAAGTATAATTTATAAAAAAAATATTCTTATAAAAAATATTAAAATATTATTATATTTCATGTAATATAATTATTTTGATTTATTTTTTATACATAATTACAGAGAAAAATTATTTACTCATTATAATTTATTATTAATTTATTAAAATTACATTAAAAAAAATTATATACATGTAAAAATTTTCATTTGTTTTTAATTAGTTTATTATATTTAATTACTTTTAATTTTTTAAAAAATATTTTTTCATATCAATACAAAGCACAAGTAATAAAACTCACTAATCACATTATATTTTTTTAATGTTTGTTTAATGAAATATAGAGGAAGGGTTTTACATGTATCATTTGATAAAGGTCAAAAGTCTAACGGGACAAAAAAAAATATTAAAAGCTCACTTAAGCATCATCCCAAATGAGAGGATCATATTTGTACTTTTGGCCTGTAAAATAAAGACAACACAAAACAGAGCTATTATATTTCAATTCCTCAAATTCTTAAAAAACGATAGACAAAGTGAATCAAAGAAATTGGTATTTTGCGACTGAGATTTAATTTCTTTAAGAATGAGCAAGTGAGTTTTAGATATAAAGAAAGAGACAGAGAATAAGAGAGGAGACCAAGAAAGCAAGAGGAGAATGGTGTGAATTAGGGATTTTAAGTATCATTTAATTAAAAAAATTAATTTTAAATCCACATCAGACATAAATTTTAGTCATCACTCGCCTAACTTGCACGTGCATTCACGCACGTTGCTGATTAGATAATTAGGAGGGTCAACATATGTAATTTGCCAAGTTGGATAGTTAAATTAGTTATTTTAAAAGATTAATAGAAAAAATGACTAACGGTACCAAATTCATGGGATAAATTATGCATTTGACCTTTAATAGATAATCACGTGTCTTTTTTCTTTAGCCTTTTCAACATCTTACTTGTTGCTTTATAGGGCGTTTGGATTGAGAGAATTCAATTGATGAAATATGCATAATCCAATAATTGTGCTAAATTATTTTGTTTGATATCAATTTTCTTGATAAGTAATTCATGAATTGTTTGAAATCCATGAATTACATAATCTTAAAAAAAAAATGTAGGAATTATGAGAAATGAGTTTTCAACATTCTCATTATTTTTGCATATATATATATATATATTTTTTTTTTCAAAATGTAGGTTTGGTTAATTATACGAAACTATAAATTTTTCACATTCCCCACCAATTACTCATTTCACACACGTGGCTACATTTATATATATATAAAAAAAAAACTAAAGACTTAAATTATTTATTATTATGGAGAATAAATAAAAAAAATAAATTCCAAAAAGAGATTAACAAAATTGATGAATTTAAAATAATTCATTTATGATTAACCAAACCGAATTAATATATATATATATATATATAGTTAATAAATAAAAATTTTTCATTTATTTTTATGTTTTTAATCTTAATTTCTTATAAAATTAAATTTTAATTAATATTCAAACATACATATAATTTACTTTAAAAAATTACAACCAAGAGATAATAAAAATAATTATATTATAATTACAACTCAAGCTTCTCGGAACATCCAAGCATTAGACTGGCACAATTGGCCCATACAGCTTGTGGGCTAGAAATTTTAAAGCAGAGAAAGCTTGGAACCACAGTCCCCCTCCTTCATCAAATAGTTTCGCAGTCCATTCAACCAACAGGACAATGTTATTCCAGTAGCAATAGCAATCTTTAGAAGCAAAGAAAATTTAAAAAGGTGGTGGCAATATAGTTTTGCTTAATAATTAACCATAATAAAATTATTTAAATTGATTTTCTATTTATACAATATCTGAATAATTTTCATATAATAATTTAATTTTATTCTATTAATAGAACTGGGTTAAATTAAATTCTTTTAAATGAATTTTTTCAAATAAAAATATCTCTTTTTTGTTAGTTGAAAAAAAAATGTAGTTGCTTTTTAAGTGTGTAAATCAATTTTTTTTTTTTTATAAGATGTTCTCTAAGCACTATGAATCTTGTCCAACAAAACGCTGTTAAAAAACATGAATCTCTTGCCAGCCAGAAATAGTGTAAAAAAACTAAAAAAAATCTAAGCAATATGTTGTCATTTTGTGGAGGTGCTCGAGCAATCCTAAAGTGAAAAGATAAATATTTGTCCAAATATGACAAATCTTAAAAGAAGTGAATAGGATTTTCAAAAATCAATTTCAATTTAAAAATTTTTGCTTTGAAAAACTTGAATATTAAAATAATATTAGCGGAAGCAATTAATCAAATCGAATAAGCAATTTTAAATTTATATGAATATATAAATCATTCAAACAAATAAACAAATAATTAACAAATATAATAGTGTATGAAAGAGAGATTCAAATACAAGATTTATAGTGATTCGACTAACTTCTTGCCTACATCCACTCCTCAAACTTCACTTAAGATTTTAACTATCAACGATCATTTTACAGGTGCAAGATCAAATCCAAGTGTTTTCAAGTTCACACTCAAACTTCTTACAAATGTTTCAATGGCTAACATTTAAACCCAAATGTTTTCAAAGTACACACTTAAACATTTCCAAGTGTTTTTATGGCTCACACACAATTTTTACAATCGATAATGATTTGAAATTTAAAGTCATTCGAGACTTTGACAAATAGCTAGTATAAAAGATAGAATAATGTAATATATAATAAATTTGAACACAAAAAAATGAGAAATTAAGCTTTTGTGTTATAGCTCAATAAATAAAAAATTTAGAGTTTGAGGGTTTTGATTTGCTTGTAATATATGTTATTGATGTGTAAAACTTCTCTTAACTTCACATTGAGTATTTAGATAATATAGGTCTTCATTCCATACTCAAACAACTATTTAAATACTCTAAAAACGGTACTAGGCAAGTTCTAACGGTTATATTCTAACGGCTATATAATGGCTACAGTCAAAAATTCAAAATGAAAACTTGGAGCAATTTACTACAATTTTGTAGTTTTGACAAACTTCAAAATAATCCATCTTCATGCTTTAAAAAATCAGAACATTTTATTGTTCATCTAATCATGACAGTTTGAACATGCTTCAATATTTCTCTCAACGCTTCTTCTATATGCCTCAGATTAATGCAAGGATTTTTGCATATGAAACTATACTTCTAGAGCTACAAATTTGGAGAATGGCATGTTCAAAATCCCTTTGTAAGATTAACGCCACTAATTCTAATTTACATCATTTGTTGTTACCCAGTCTGACAGTTTGAGCATAATTCAATTAAAAATTCAAAACTCCATTTTCTAGCCTTAAAAAATTATACTAATTTTTATTTCTGACACTAGACTGATGTAGCTAACCATCAATATATAGCTTGCATTCATAAACTATCTCAATTAATACAGTTTATTCTTCAAACCTCAATCAACAGTTTTACTTCCATGTAAATCATCATTCTTCACATTAGTTTATTGGTTTCACATGCTCTTTTCATCTTTATGATTCAATTTTCTTACTTAATTGCATCAATAACAATAAAAAATTACCTACTAACAACAATAACACTAAAAAAACTTATTAGTAGTAATAATGTTTTGCATCATCAAAATCACATATGAAACCTTGAAATCAAAAAAAAAAAAAAAAATTGAGGGAAAATGGGGGGCCAAGCACTGTTCTAATGAAAAGTGACCATTTTCTAACTTTAATGTACTTATATAGATTATTATTTTATTTTTAAAATATTACCTATTTATTTTTAATTATTATATTAAAATTAATACAGTATATTATTTATGAAGTAAATAATAATAAATTTATATTATAGAAAAACATGCATGCTTTTTTTTAAAAAAATGATTACTAAAAAAGAGCTCAAATGATAATAGAGGATATATATATATGTAATCTGAAAATCAGTTATTAGATTTTTTTTAATTTATTAATTTAAAATTTAACTTAAAATTATTATATATAATTATTAACATATAAATATATCAAATAATTATAAAATTCGTGTATATATAATAATAATTATGTTTATTAACATTGTATTATTATATAAATTAATTAAAATATCAATTAAAGTATGAACTATAGTTCTTTTGAATTTTAATTTAAAATCAATTAAAATTTCAATTTGAGATTTTAATAACAATCAAATCAAATTAAATTGAAATATCTCGATTATCTTATAAAGCATACAAAATATATAGTTTTAAATCTTGATTTTTTTAAAGAAAAAATTTTCTTTTGAATTTTAATTTAAAATCAAATAGAAAAGAATATGGAACGGTTTTTAAACTCTTAACCGATCCTGCAAAGTGGCAAATTGTTTTTGAAAAAATATTGTAATTTTTTAATTATTTTATTTTATTATCTGCTCTCACACGATTTTAGTAGTAAATGTGTTTCATGCAGTCAATAATAATCAAATATAAGGCTTAGCAGACTTGAAACAGAAAGTTTAAAAGCATGTGTGTCTAAAAAAATTATTTTGTTCTCATTAATTATCGACAATTAATTTTAAGAACACTTTTGTTAAAAATTTTCAGTTTCTCTTTCTCATATCTGCTCTATAGCACGACCCATCATTTGATAATGTGATTCTAGAGATAGAGAGAGGGGCAAAAACGCGGAGAAAAAATTTTCTAGAGAGAGAAACACTAGAAAATTACAAAACAGAAAGAGAGAGAGAGAGAGCAATGTCAGGAGGTATCACGCATGGTCATCTTGCTGAGGAGCGAAAGGCTTGGCGCAAAAGCCATCCTCATGTCCGTGTATATATATATATATATATATATATATATATATATATATATATATATATATATATTTTTTCATTTCTTACTTTATTTTTTTTAGGCTTTTCAATTTTTTTCTGTTTTGTTGCCGTTTCATTTTTCATTTTTTTTTTTTGTTTTTTCTTGTGATTTTTTGGAATTGAAAGTTGTTTTTCAATTTTTTTTTTTTTAATTAGTGGAGTTACGATTTTGTAGTAAAGCTAGAGACTTTGCCTGAAGGAGCGGTGAATTTGATTTTCCCTTGACCTGAAAAATTCAGGCCGACCCGACCGGTTCGCCTGATTTTTTTTTTTGTTCTTTTCATTCTCGGGTTTATAATCTAAATTGGACTGGTGTGAGAACCAATTTTCAATTTTTCCAGTTGAACTGGTTCGGCTAATCCGGTTTTAATAACCATAGTCTCAATAGCATGTATTTTTTAGGAAAAATTTCAAAAATAACCAAAAAAAGGCAAAAAATTTCATTTTTATGGTACTAATAAAAAAATTTCAAAAATGTCGTGTGAAGTTTAAAAAATAACATTATTACGGTAATTTCAACAATTTCGCCAATTGCAAATAACTGAATCATCGACTATCAATTGCACAAGTTAACTTGTTGCTCACATTAGTTTCTTCCTTGCTTACGTGGCAATCCCTGCCTTTCTTTGCATCAAATAAGACAAAAAAGTTTTGGCATGACTAAAGAGTTCTAAGACCTATATGGCTATATCCGGTGATAACCAGTATTTTCTTTGTAAATGTCTTGAAAATTAATATATATATATATTATCACGACTATTGATGAGTCAACTCGTGGGGGGAGAATGTATACAGTGTCAAAAGGCTGACCCTAAATCTCGAGCCACGTTAGAGTCAGATTTCTTATTTGACCCTTTTTTATTTATTTTAATTTTTATTATTTTAAATTAATATTTTAATCTTTATTTAAAAATTATAATTTTCTATATTTTAATTATTGATATTTTACGTTATATAATATTAACATTTTTAAAATTATAATAATAGTATCATTTAATTCTTAAGTTACTTTATTTTAAATCATT
>CATKHJ010521650.1:0-40521 GCA_949750685.1 Vernicia montana
AAAAAAGATATTTAGATCAATGGTTACCTTAGATTTATAAATAGATCGAAGCGAAGGATAAAGATCGAAAAGAACCAAGCCAATCTACAGATATTGCCTGGCTTTGTTTTGGATTTGATGAAGCAGAAATACAAGAAATGGAGAGTAGAGGCAGCGATAGAAGAGTTTATTTTCTTACAATTTGAAACAACAATTTTGAAAGAGAGAAGAAAATTGAGAAAGAAACAAAGATAGAGATGTGAGACTGAGAGAGCGGCGGGTTCAAGAACTGAAGATGAAGAATGTTAGGTTTAGACTTTAGAATACATCATAAAGTAAAAGTGTAAAACGACACCGTTATGCATATTTCGGTTCGGTTCGATTTATTTAAATTTTTTGTATCTAAAACCGAACCGAACCGAATTAACCGATTTTTTTTTCACACTAACAACCGAAACCAAACCGAAATATTTCAAAACCGAACTTAATTACTGAATCGGTTTGGTTCGGTTCGGTTATTCTGTTTTACCCGAATTATGCTCACCCCTATCCAACTTTCATTAACTTATCAACCTCTTTGTCTATCATAGCCTGCCTTTCTGGACTGAAATATATTTTCTTCTGTTTGACCGGTCTATAGGAGGGATTGATACTAAGATGATGGGTGATGACATTTGGATTTATCCCTTTTATTTCATTTGAAGACCATGCAAAACTGGATAGACAATCTGCTAAAAATTGGTAAGCCTAAATCTTTTGTTCGCTCTTTAGGGAGGAGTTGATCAATAGGTGCTTTTCTGATCTCTCTCCCCCTATTGATATTTTTTCCAATTTTTCTACTAGTTTGGTCATCTATTCTAGAATTTTGTGCACTATTTTGACCAATGCGACGTCTTCAAATTCATGCGAAGTAGAGGCCTTTTTCTGCTTTTTCTTCTCTGGCTCGC
The DNA here is from genome assembly GCA_949750685.1 of Vernicia montana. NCBI lineage: Eukaryota > Viridiplantae > Streptophyta > Magnoliopsida > Malpighiales > Euphorbiaceae > Vernicia > Vernicia montana. The sequence continues at coordinate 927 of CATKHJ010521650.1, forward strand.
CTCGGTCCTATGTTCCATAGACACATATTTCCCCTTCATCAGGCTTGGGGATGGTCATCTTCAAGTGCCTGATGTTGGTCGAAGCGTTTAGATCATAGAGGAGAGGCCTTCCAATCACAATGTTATAACCTAGTGGTAATCTTACCACCACAAAGTTTGCCATTATTGTCACACATTCTGGGGCAGCACTTACTATGACGAGTAACCTTGCTATCCCAATTGATGGTACCTCTGTGCCATCAAGAGTACGAACTAGGTTCCTGATATCCTCTAAATCACTTTCTTTTAACCCTATTTTGGCATATGCCTCTGCTGTTAGCAGGTTTATCGAGCTACCATTATCAACAAGCACTCTCTTTACTATGAAATTGGCTACCACTGTCTGGATGATTAAAGGATTTGAATGGGGATGTCTTATTTGACTCTCATCTCCTCTTTTGGTTGGTACTGAACCTCCGTTCCAAAAAATGACCTCAGGTTCCTCCCTTTTTCTTTGGGCAGCCTTGCTTTTGTTCCTGCTTTTTGTCACTTCATCTGGTCCACCAGTTAAGCAATTAATGATTCCTGCTGACCCATCGTTGATAGCTCACTTCCCCTTATCTTTGTTTACCTCGCCTTGGTGCCCTTTTACAAAGTTTTTTAAATACCCCTGGTTGATTAGTCTTTCTATTTCTTCCAATAATTGCCTGCACTCGTTGGTATTGTGACCGTGGATATTATGGAACAAACAGAATTTATTTTTGCTCCGTCTATCAGGTGGAGTAAACATTGGTTGAGGACGAGCCCAAATATCTTGATTTTTTAAGGTCGCAAAAACTTTCGCAAAACTTGCATTTAGCGGAGTTAATTTGGTTATATCTAGGGTATGGGATGGTTGACTTTTATCACTTCTTCTTCCTCTCTGATTACCCTTATTGACTTCTTCTTATTGTTTGGCTTTGTTATCTACCCTGGAAGTTTCATTTGCCCTTCTTTTCTTCGCAAACTGATTAAAAGAATAGGCATCATCTTGCCTAATATATTTTTGGGCGATGGTCATGGCCTCCTCTAAGGTGCAAGGTACATGTCTACATAATGCTTTGAAGTAATCAGTATGGGAGATTCCATTTTGCAGGGCTTCTACTGCCCTGGGCTGATCAAGTTGTGTAACTTTCAGAGTTTCCTTATTAAAATGAGCCACATAATCCTTCAGAGGCTCCCCTTCTGTATGTGTTATAGCCTCAAGACATTGTGTTCACTTTTCTACTAGGATACTCGCTGCAAATCTTTGCATGAACTGGGTAGCGAGCTGTCCAAAATTAGTAATACTTTTCTCTTCTAGGCTATCAAACCACCTCGTGGCCACCTCTTCTAGAGACCCTCGGAAAGCCTTGCATAACACCTCGTCACTTCCTGTTTGCAACTCTATTGCATGTTTGTAATCCATTATATGAGCCCTAGGGTCGGTTTCACCACCATATTTTTTCAAATTTGGGGGCTTAAATGTGTTGGGCATTTTGTACTCTTGTATGGATCTGGTGAAAGGAGATTTTAAAGCCAATTGGAGGTTTTTGTCTATGGATTTTTTATTTTTGTCCTCAGCAATTTATTCTATAATTTTTTTGAGGGTCTCTCTTATCTCCTCATCCCTCTTTTGGCTAGTTGCTTATTGACTATAAGACACAGAGAGAGATTCTCCATCCTTCCTAGCCCTTTTCCTGGATCATTTTCCTTCCTTGGCTCTATTGTTTTGGCTGTTTAGATCAGCCATGTTTGAACGCGGAGGTTGGCTTTCTCTACTTCGGTTTTTGCTGGCTGTTTGATTACTTTGTCCTCGGTTGGGATTTTCTTTTTCATTGTTACCCCCAGGTCTGACTATTTCCGATCTTATCCTCTCCCTGCTTCTTTCAGCTATACGATCTTGATTGTGTGCTTCTGGTGGTGTTACCTCGAAGTCGAGCCTTTAGGTAAGGTCTACTCCAGGTATTACTTCGGTAACTGCTTGAGTATTGATTAACGAAGTAATTTGCAGGGTTTGCAAAGTATGAAGTAATAATTGCAAGATCGACACAGCCTCAGGAGTTAATAAAACAAACTGGTTCCCTCTCAAGGTTGGTACTATAGCACCCAGTTGTTGCAATGTGGATGCTACATTAGTATTCAGGGTTTGTCCAGGAGGGGTAACTTGAGTTTCAGTGCGGTCCTCCACCCCGGGTGAACCTGGAAATTTCTAGGATCTCTGTGAGGATTTTCTCGGTTATTATGGTCTCCTGACTAAGCCATAATGCTTATATAGGTCACAACTTAATATATATATATATATATATATATATATATATAAGGAAAGATTCTGATTAATCGTTTCCCACAGACAGTGCCAATTTGATGAAGCTGATTTCAAATGAGGTGGAATAGTTCAATCTTGCTTGAATTTAATTTGAGCTAGTGCGACCTGTAAGAAGAAACAAGAGTCAGGTGGGCTAGGACTGGTGCCTAGCAAAGCCACTCCGACGATCAAGTTAGTTGAATGACTCGATTTAGAAGACTGAGAATAATGTTCTGTATTGCCTGTGTATATGTGTATGTACCTGAGAATATTGATTTCTCGAGGTATTTATAAGACATGAGTCCTTACATGAATTGAGTATGTATCTCTTTGACCGGTTCAGATTAGGATGACAATTTGCATGTTACAGAGTCAGACTAAGAATAGAACTAGATGACCCTGGTGACTTTGTCTTACTAGTTTTTGGGCTTTTAAGCATATTGGAATGGGCTTGGCCAGTCTTACTTTATGATTTAGTTCGGTATTTTTTGTCCTTTATCATACAGGAACAACTTTACAACAAAGTTGTCTTTTTTCTTTTGAGCATTTAGTAAAATTGTGTTATTGAACTTGCTTTTCTAACTTCTAAGACTAAGAGGGAATAACTAATATATTAAGAAAAAAGCTAACAAGAGAAGAAATTGAGGTAAGACTTAAGAGTCTAAGAGATAAAAAGCTCATTTTGTATTTTTTAAAATTTTTTTTCTTATAGAATAAATTTGGAATTGAATGTGTTCTAAAATTAATAGGAAAGAGCCAAGACATTAAGACAATAGGTAAGAAGGGAAGAAATTGAGGTAAGAGTATAAGAGATACAAAACCCATTTTGTAATTTTTTGTAATTTTTTCTTATTTTTTGTATAAATTTTGAATTGAATATGTGCTTTGATTCAAATTTGAAAAATTAGTGTTTTGATTCAAATTAGGAATTGAATTAGTGTTTTGATTTGGAATTGAATTAATCTTTAATTTAGAATTGAATTAGTGCTTTAAATCTTATTATGGTGTTATGAAAGTATTTAAGTCTTTAATTCAATCTTAATCAGATTTTTCTTTAATTTTTTTATCTATTTATAATTTACATGTCTAGACATATTATTTACTATACTTATTTTCCATATACTTATATAGTTTATTTAAATTCATATGAAAAGTTAAACATATAAATATATAATGACATATTAAATTACAAAATTATTTTGATCCTCTTTAAAAAAAATCCTAACTCCGTGACTGATTAAAAACACCTTTAAATTGAACAAAAATAGAAATTAATTTTGTCCTAGATGATTTGATACTCATTTTTTTTTCAAAGATTTTAAAATTCAAAAGGAAAAAAAAAAATAGAAGAGGTTGGCTTTGATACCACCTAGCAATCAAAAGAGAATAATCTTTTTATTATTCACTTTGTTTTAGAATGAATATGTACAACCTATATAGAGAGTAAAATGGAGGTAGAAATTAGGAGATTAAATAAAGCAGGAAAATTTGTTAGTCCTATAAAATATATTACAGCTGTACAATCTCTAAATAACTAAATTATGGAAAGAAAATCTCAACAATAGGTTATAATATTTTAAGTTAAGTTATCAAGTATTTTGAAAATTAAATTTCAATTTTCATTTAAAAAAAAAATTTCAATTTTATTAAAAGTTATGATAGAAAACATAAAAAATATAGAAAAAAACCTCATTTATTAACAAATTTTATATAATATTTAATATATTATAAAATATAGATTTTTATTTAATTTGGTTAACAGTCGATTTTATCAAATAAAAATAATAGATCAAACTATTTTTAATTTATTGATTCGATTAATTTAATTTCAAATAAAATTTTCGGATTTTCTATTGCTAGTTCTATAAAGATTCGAGGCTTATGGCCCAGTAAGACTTTTTGGCGGGAAATTTTTAATTTTGGCACTAAAAATTTTCAAAATCTCACAGACTCTCTTTTATTCTTAACTCTCCTTTTAATCTCAGAAAAAAAAAAAAGCCAGAAACCCTAGATCCCAAATCACAGCGATGGCTAAAGACGACGGACAATTAAGTGCGGCGAGGCGAGCATACGAGAGTGCACGGGAAGTGGGGGACCGGCAGGAGGAAGCTCGGTGGGCGAACGTGATAGGGAACATACTGAAGAACAGAGGAGAGTACGTGAAGGCAATCAAGTGGTTGCGGATTGATTATGACATTTCTAATAAGTACTTACCAGATAAGCATTTGTTGCCATCTTGTCAGTCTCTTGGAGAGGCTTATCTGCGCCTCGGTGAGTTGAATGATGCTTTGAAGTATCAGGTGAGACCAACAATTTATGTTTTTTTTTGTTTGCTTGTTGCGATTTGAATATCTTCTTTTATTCTTATTTTTAAGCGCAAAGAGAGGAAAATTTGGAACGAGTAAAAATAATTCATTTATGTATTAGACTTGCACAAATATTGAATTTTAAGAAGATAATTAATTGTACAGAATAGGTTGGTTTCTGATGAAATGGGAGGACAACAAGGAAACACATCTGAGTTGGGAAACAAGAAACTTCGTAATGTAGGTGCTTTTTAGTGATTGGAAAGAGAGTGAAACAAAAGAAAATGAAGAATTTAAGTTGGGGATTGTTTTGTTGCTTTGACACTTGTTGAGTTGGAGTAATTATATTTTGACTGGATTGCAGTAAATGAGTGAGCGCGTTGGTTCTAATATTTTGAAGAATAAGAATAGCCTTTGTTTGGTTTAACTTTTTGATTTTTGCTTCCCAAAATGTAATTTTACAACTTCTAATTTTTCTTGAAAACAAATGCAATAATAAGAAAGTTTACTTGATAAATAAATAATTTTTTTTTTTTTTTTTAAAACTTAATGTGAGAAATAAAAAAGCAATTGCAATAAAAATTCCTTTTTGCTTTTTGTAAAATGTAAATGCTTTTTCATTTCTCTTTGTGGGATAACCTAGCGAAGCTTTGACTCTTTATCTTTTCTTTTTCGTATCTTTTCCTTTGTGTTTTTAACTAAGATAAACCTAAAGCAAAAATTTGCATGCCAATTTGGAGCCTGTTTGGTGCAGTGAGCGCTGCATCTGCAGTGCCAGAACTTCACAGGACAGTTTTTGTAAGTTGGTCCACCTGCTGGTCACAGGTGTTTTAAGGAAATGGCCAAATGCAGTTCAGAAAAGCTGCTCCAAACGAGTGCAAAATAGGGCCTTGGTGGGTGAGAAAATCCAGAAACAGGGTGCTGTTATTGACAGTGGAATGATAGAAAAGGAAAACTGAATACGGCTAAACAGTTGTCTCATAGGCTTAGTTGAGTGGAAGAGTATTGCTTTGATGGAATTTTTCATATTATTGGTACTTTTCAAAGGTATGCGTTTTTCAATCTATGATATATTATTGCAGAAAAAGCATTTGGAACTTGCCAAGGGTGCTAATGACATCATTGAGCAGCAAAGGGCCAGTACCCAACTGGGTCGCACATACCATGAGCTTTTTTTAAAATCTAAAGGTGACCATTTTGCAGTTAGAAATGCAAAAAAGTATTTCAAGTTAGCCATGAAGCTTGCTCAAACTCTCAAGGAAAATCCACCAACTGATAAATTGTCTTTCCTTAAAGAATACATAGATGCACATAACAATATTGGAATGCTTGAAATAGAGCTTGATAATTTGGGAGACGCTGAGAAAATCCTCACCAAAGGACTAAAAATCTGTGATGAAGAAGAGGTCAATGAAAATGATGATGGCCGGAGCAGGCTCCATCACAATCTTGGAAATGTTTACCTGGAGCTGAGGGAGTGGGATAAAGCTAGGAATCACATTGAGAAGGATATCATAATTTGTAAGAGAATCGGTCATTGCGAAGGGGAGGCAAAAGGGTACATCAATCTTGGTGAATTGCATTATAGGATTCAAAAATATGAGGAGGCAATTCGTTGCTATCAGAGGGCACTTGATTTAGCAAAATCCATGGAAGATGAAGATGCTTTGGCCAAGCAAATTAGTGAAAATATTGAAACTGTAAAAGCAGCTACCAAGGTAATGGATGACTTGAAGAAAGAAGACCAGAATCTTAAGAAGTTAACAAGGAATATGGAAAACGCTATAGGCACACCGCATGAGCGGAAGTTTTTGCTGCAGCAGTATGCATCACTTGATCGTCTCATTGAGAAGTCAAGCATGATCTTTGCATGGGATAAGGTAATTTTCTGTACCATGTGCATTTTTTTTCTCTCTCTCTCTTTACTTGCTTTGATCACATCAAGCTGCTCTGAAGTATCCTATTTCAGTAAAATATTTAATATGTACTTAGAATGTATTTAATAAAGGATAATGAAACATATTGGAACCTATTGAACGAATTCCCTATATTTCACCTTTTTTTTTTTCTAGATAATAATCTCATATTCCATTATAGTTTACCAGTAAAGCATTACATTTGTAACTTCATCTCCGCTCATTTTTTTAAGGTAGGGTATGCACTTTTCAACTTAACGTTTGTTGATATTAAACATAATTATAATTATAAATATATTTCTATCGAAGACTAGTCAATCTTAAAGTCTTTTGGTGTCATTTTGAGTAGACTTGCTGTCCTAGAAATTAGTATCAATTGATTGACATGGCTATTTTTCAAACAAACTAAAAAGAAGGATGTTTAGGTATTTGCAAATGAGTGGAGTTCTGTACTCATTTGAAGTGCTTATGTAATATACCTTTCTTTTCTTTTTTTGTTTATTTTTTAAGGTAGATGGTTAATTTTGAACTATATTGACTGTATATGGCATGTGGCTCTTGCCCCCTATATTTGAGCTACATTTCCTTTTTTATCTGAGGCCTTCAGAATTTATTTATGCAGCTGGTAATTATGTTTTCTTGCTTGTCTAATTAGTTTTTAAAAAAATGCTCTTCTAATTTATAACTTCACAATTTTTGTGATATTATTATTTACAGCATTGCAAATATGCGGAATTGAAGAAGAGGATAGCAAGACAACTTTGTGACAAAGAAAAGTTGGGTGATTCATTTCTGGTTCTTGGTGAGTCGTATGAGAAGATCAAAGATTTTGATAAAGCCATTAAATGGGCCACAAAGAGTTGGGAGACATATAACTCAATTGGTAACTTGGAGGTAAGTATTTTGGTCCTGAGTTCCACTCATTTATTAAAGTTTTCTTTCCTGATTGACTGATAGAGAAGCATTAACTAACTTATGATTTATTTTTTAAAAGTTTTTTGAGTATCCTTATCAAGGAACCCAGATACCAATACATCTAGATTGAGCAACTTGGGATTCATAGATGGTGTTGGACCTGGTGAACAAACTGCAAGACATTATTTACTGTATCTTGATGGCCAATAGTCTCACTCTAGATTGTTATTGATTTCAGGGTCAAGCATTATCTAAAATCAGAATTGGTGATATTTTGGACTCAATTGGAGATTGGATGGGAGCACTAAATGCATTTGAAGAGGGTTACAGGTAGTTATCTCTGCATTTTTGTTTCTTTAGTGAATTTTCCGTTCTTTAATATGCTATCAAAGTCTAAATCTTGGGTATCCTCATATTAAATTATTTGATTAAATTTATCCATGTATGAAGCTCTGTGGGCTTTCATATGAGGGATGTGTGTTAGAGATATAATGTATTATTAAGCTCTGCTCTCGAGTTTGAGCTTTTAGGTTGAAAGGTTCTTTAACACCTTATTGGAATTAGAGGGTCATGGGTTGTTTGGCATGGGGAATTGCTTACTGAATAGCCTAGTTTCTCTTAAGTGAAGATATATCTGCATTGGGCATGACCATTTCATGAAATGCTTTAGACATATCTGCAGTTATATAATACATAGTTTTAATTTGTTAACATTGTTAAGGTGCAGTACCACGTGGGTTAAATAAGCAGTGTGCAAATTGGCACTGCTGTTTGTAATAAAGGGTGCGGTGTTACAACTAAAACTACAAGGGTATGTTTATTAGTGGTATTTATTTTATGTAATTTTCAACCATGAACAAATATCGTATTTAAATTTGTCTTTGTGGAATTGAATGCATGTGTGATGTGCTGATATATTTGAAAGAAAATTCTGCTTTTTCTAGTTTGCTGCTTTTTTCATCTGTTCAAAAGCTACATCTTGGTTTCCTTTTCACGATAGCAAGATGGAGGCTGCATGACACTTGCAGAAATTGCATTTCCATGGACTTCATCACCTTGCCTAATATACTCAAAGATGAGATACCTCAAGATGGCCTAACGTATGATTCATCTTTTGGGCATGCAGCAGCATTATTACCATTGTTCCATAAGATTTTTAGTTATATAATTATGTATGACCAATCATATCGGCATGATCATTATTTGTTTCACAGAGTATAATCATTATAATCAAAATAATCTCGTGAAAAAGGTTGCATTTTCTTTCTGTAAGTCCCAAGGTGGTATCCAGTGTCGTGTTGTTACAAACATTGCAACCAAGAAAAGAAGAGGACAATATATATATATATATATATATATATATATATATATATATATATATATTCTTAACAAGAGCAACATGAAATAATTCTTTTACCATTTGAAATTGTTCTTCCTTTTATTTGAAGTAAATTTTCCTAACTGTACTTGATTTGAAGGGTTATATTTATTCCTGCATATTTTGTTCTATTGTGCAGGATTGCAGTTGAAGCTAACCTTCCCTTTGTTCAACTTTCAGCACTAGAGAATATGCACTACAGCCACATGATAAGATTTGATAATGTTGAAGAGGCCAGGTAATTTTGGATTTGCAACACCTTTCATCTATTTAGGCAAACCAACAGCAGTTAGCTTGAGGGATTTGGGAATCTTGGATGATTTGAACCAAGAACTTTTTTTTACAAGTACTTAAGTTGATGGTGTAAATTTGGGTCTCTCCAAAAGCAACTGAAATTGTGTTGTTTAACAGACGTTATTCTTGCCATAAACAACTGTTTTTTGCTAAAAAAATGTTCTCTTGTTTAGGAGGCTCGACCTTGAAATTGACAAATTGAAGTCAGAAACAAGGGAGCTTGAAATGCATAATTTGGCACTGGATTGCTGCTCTGAGACTGATACTGATGGGGATGATCATTTGTCAGATATTAGATCTAATGCATCCCACTCACCACAGATTAGCAAATCCAATTCCACAGAGTCAAAATTTTTAGCTGGTGTTGAAGAGTTGAATGATGATGATGATGCCCCTCTAATTTCACTCCTCCATTCCATTAAACGTCCATGTAGAAAAAAAAAAGCTCATGCAGAAAACTGCAATACTTCTGATAAGTCGGCTGTAGCTTCTCCAAAATGTTTGTCTAAAGCAACTAGTAATCAGCAGACAGTTGTTGGTCGTAAACGTGTTCGGATAGTCCTTTCAGATGATGAAGGTGAAATGCATTATGAGAAGGATTGCTGCAAAGGAAGGCTTGATAGATGCTCAGTGGAGGATGTTGCTACTTCTGATGAATGTGTGTTTTGATTTATTAAAATATTTAAGCTCTAGAATTCCATTTCTGTTGTACTCAGATTTATTTCTCCTCTGATTGCAGTTAAGAAAAACAATGTAGCTAGTTCTACACACAAATTACAGGTACGTCAACACCTGAAACCTGTCTGAAATTTGCACAGAAATTCTATTCTTTCTAAATATGAAGCCTGTCTAAGTGCTTCACACTTTTGTTTTGGTAGGATTTCTCAAGGGTTGCATCCAAATGTGCCACCAGTTCCTGCAATCCTGTTAATATTGAAGAAAGCACTTGTTCATATAAATCTCCGAGTCCTAAAATGGCGACTCCTTCTGGCAAAGTTTTCAGATCTTTGAGTTCTGATGAAGTTTTTATTGCATCTGATTTTGCTACTAGTGGTTCTAAATGTGATATTGATCTCTCTAAGAGCCCATTGCATGAATGTAATGCTACCCATCTCAGATTGCATAATTCTGCTAATGACAACAAAGTAAGTGTTACTTTTATTACTTGCATAAATTAATTCCACACTGAGTTGGGCCCTTGTTACAGTAACCTTGTTGTTGGCTCTTGAAGCTGTTGAATATGTGTGATCAGTTGGATAATGCACAGCTTTCATTAACCTGTTCCATGATATGCACATATATGTGATCATGACATTGGTCCCTGTGCTTGATCCCTGCTTAGGAATTGCCATAAGTAAAGTAGTTTCGGTCACTGAAGCCTATCAATTCATATAGGGTTCAAGTATCCTATAAATGGGTTTTTGCTGGATCAGGTTTAAGAATCGATATTTGTCTCAAGTTTGGTAGGGTTTGAATTTAGTACTCTGGATATCTTCCACTAAAACCAATTATATGAATTACCTTTTAAATATATAATTAAATGTGATGAAGGAAGAAAATGTGGGAACATAGCTAGATAAGATAACATTCCTTAAACAAACTTGTTCTGGAGTTTACAAGAGAATAGAAAGAACTGAATTTTATGAAGAACATATTTATTGAAGGCGTTGGGCACAAAGGGGTTTTGGAACCTAGGCGCAACGCACAAAGCATGCGCGTGTGTGACGTGAGGTGCACAAAGAAATGAAATAAGATGGTTAATTCTATATAAGACAACTACACATATTAATAACGTAAAATGTTTAGAATTATTGCATTAAGCATTTTAAAACTCGACTCAACGTTGTTTTCTAATGCAGCTTTTGCTCTTTGCTTTTAAAAGAAATTGAGTTGCTAAAAGTGCTGCTGGCAAGGTTGAGAAATCCACTTATCATGTTTATTATTTTTTTAAGATGGTGAGGTTAATTTTGTATTGAAATCATTGATTTTTTATTAAACTTAGGGTGACTAACGGAAAAGTATGATTATTTTAACCAAATGATTAAACAGTTTGATGGAGTCAAAATAGAGGGATTATCAAATTAATTAATTTTTGGAAATATGGGTTCTGACTAGTGTATTTCACTAAAATTGAGGGACTAATAGTGATTCACCCTTTCTTTTCTTTCCATACAACTCATATCACTCAAAACTCTTACTACATACTTTTAGGTTTTAATTTAGAGAGCTTGAATTCATATATTTTCTTCATATAGACAGGTACATATATATAAAAGTTAGTGATATGCTAATTTCCTCTAATTAGGCTATCTATAGCTGTAATAACTGCTGTAACATAGGTAATTTCACTTTATAGGAAGGTAAAAATCAACCTGTTACAATACCATTATCCACAAGAAAACGGGGATCAGAACTCTCAAACTTTGAAGCAGGGAGATGCAAGACTGTTCTAGACAATCTTTTGAGTGGTGATAAGGCTAGAGCTTTAGTGTTAGTTCTGTTCTTTACTAGTTTTCTAGGTGATAACTAAATGTATTAACTCATAGAATACTTTATTTAATGTATTTATGCTCGTTAATTAGTTGCATTTCTTGGATTCTAATAAACTTATTGAATATCAATTCATTATTGTATTTTGCTTTTTTTTTTTTTAATATTTACAAAAATACAGTGATTGGCCGTAACTGTTTTGTTAATGTTGCAACAACCTTGTTTTCTTTACACGTGACTTCGAATGCAATAGCCATCCTGTTTGTGATTGTGATTTAAGTCCATGATGGGTATGGGTAACAAGGATATATCTTAATCAGATTTTGCAATTTGTTTGGGTAGGGGGTTTAATGAATTTGGGAATGCCTAGTGCAATTTTTATGGCTCTATACCCATTGCCATTCCTATCCCTTTGTCCTTTTGACATAAAACAATAATGTATTGAATTTATTTGCTTGATTGATATGTACATAACACTAAGACGAGTAACTTTGATACATTTTTGTGCTTTTATTTGGTTTTGTATCTAAGTAGGATAACTCAGTACGCTCATTGGTCACACATATGTTGCTGTGATGATTTGAAATTAAATAGGCCATTGTATGGTTTCACTGAGCCTGCTCCCAGGCCTCAAGCCTAAAACATTTTGTTTGCAAGGCCAAGTCTGTTATCATCTCACTAGATGATGGTCCTTTCATGGCCTCAGAGGCATTAGCATTGCTTATTCATGATTTATTACCTATGCTATTATCAAACTGATTGTTATTGATATTGTCACGTTTTCCTAATTTTTTCTCTCTTGTATTTTCCAGCAATGCATCACGTTCAGAATTGACAATGTCCTGATAAATGTTGACCGAGGCTCATATTTTGCTGTTGATGAATTAAGCATTGAGTCTATGAAGGTTGAGCTAGCTTGTTTATATTATTTGCAGCTCCCTACAGAGAAAAGATCAAAGGGTGAGCATACCTTTTGGATTTTAGTGAGCTTTTGATTTCTAATTAATTGCATTATGGTAATACATGATTATCATGTGACTGCTCCTCTTCCCTGATTAATGTTAACAAAAATAAATTCACGAGCCAGAATCTTTATTGAAGTTTGCAACAAGAGCGGACTTAAATATACTACTTAGGTTGCACGGAAAAGGAAACGGAGAAACGGAAATGTGGAAACGACAATTTCTAAAAATATAAGACACGAAACGTGGGAGAAACGCGTAAATATAAAAAATATAGAGGTATATTTATAAATATTAATTTATATATATAAAAAAATACTAAAAATATAATAATTTATAAATATATATTTAATAATTTTAAGTATATATTATAAATATATTTATAAATATATATATAAATATATAATTATAAATATATACTAAAAATAATAATAATTTTTAAATAATAATAATAATATAAGGAAAAATGAAGTCGGGAGTTGATATTTTTGTTTAGGGGTTGACGTGGGCGAGTTGACTTTTTTTTTTTTCAACTTGGAAACGTGTTTCCGTTTATAGAAACCAGTTTTCAACTTTTTCAAATTACGGAAATGTTTTCAAAACGTTTTATACAAGTTTCCATGAGTTTCCAATCAGGAAATGTTTCTGAAACGTGAAAACGTGACCTCTCAAGAGTTTCCGTGCAACATAGTATACCACAAAAGTGACTTGTTAAAGGAATGTAATAATGGCCGATGCTCCAATAAAGCAAATTTTGAGGTAAGATTGACCAAAGGATGGACAGCCCTAGCTCCTGATGTTGGTGTAAATGCTTGCTTTCACTCAAATGCAAGATGAAGTTTGGCTATAGCAATGTCTACTAACTGTAGGCTACCTTATACATATTCATACATGTATATTATAGTACACCTGAGGTGCTACTTTGCCCACTAAAGCAAGCTTGTTTCTTAGGAGATGCAAGTACATGCAAGAATTCAAACTTTATTGTTTTGGATATTTCATTATCATTTCCATGCATTTATTTGTCTTTTCACACATATTTTGTCACATCATTCTTATAAATGTGCTGATTTTATTTCAGGTCTATTGCCCATCATTCAACATATGAATTATGCTGGAAAGGTTCTTGAATCCTTGGAAGCATTTAAAAGTCTTAAGGATGATCTAGGAAATGTCCTGGTTGAAGTTTTTGTTAAGGGTATGTATTCCATTTTGTCTTTCTTATTTCTGGAAACTATGATATCTTCATCTTTGTTTTTCTTTTTACGTCCTGGAATCTTAAATACTATTTTCAGAGAATTAATCTTACATCGTGCTTCTTCCCAACTCAATTATATTTCAATCCGTCAGTTGGAGCCTCATGTATTTGGTAAAGAATGATTCAGATATGAGAAGGCATTGGAGATTGTATCTGAGATGTGTTATTTGAGTTAGTTGTTATATAGCAGCTTTTCATGAGTGGTTGGAAAAAAAAAGTAATTTTCAATATAGGCTGCTGCTTAAAGGGTTAGCCAAGTTAACTAACCAGAGTGTTTACTACTGAAACATACCACTTTAGAAGTACATATATGCTCAGATGATAACGTAGTTAATGAAACTAGGTGTTTGCACTATCAACTCTTTTATTTTTTATTTTTTTAAAGGTTTTCCCTCCCTCTAATACTCTTTTCTTCGCAGCCATTTGAAGGAATTCACATTGAGCAGTTCTGTGGAAATAACTAGAGCTTTTAATTTGTCATCTCCTAAATTATTGAATATACTCAAAGATATAATGTATATTGCATTATCAATTTGAGCAGTCATATAGCAGCCTCACTAATTTTTTATATTACTGTTATTTTTATTCTTAATGTACAATTATTTATATGTTAGACAATTTTATTTCTTCTTTTAACAGGATGGGTTCAAAAGCGTTTGATGCTATTGTATATTGACTTTTGCATGGAGTTATCTGAGGCACCCAACATGAAATTGCTTAAAAAACTATACATTTCAGAGGTAATAACATGTGTTCAATATCTCCAGATAAGTGGAGGACTTGCTTTTCATTTTCTCAGATGGCATTGGAGTTTTTTTTAAAATTATTTTATCAGTTTGTAAATTATTATGATTTATTTTCCCAGGTTGAGGATGAAATTATTGCATCTGAATGTGACTTGCAAGATATATCAATTACTCCACTGTTGAATGCCTTGCATACGCACAAAGCAGTTGCTATGCTAAATCTTTCTCATAATTCCTTAGGTAATGGCATTATTTATTTTTCTGAAGTACAAAATATATTGCATGCAAAAAAAAAAAACAAAAAAACCTCTAAAACCTTTGACTGTAATGGCTGGGTGCGACCCGAAATTGGCTCGAAATAACATGTTGTTTTAGGCTTAACCCTAGATCAAAACGGTTAACTTAGATTATTTAGATAGTTATTAGCTGGACCATGTAAACCACTTTCCCTTCTATTGAAGTATTGATGTGGGATTGAGCTAAGTTGCTCAAGCTAGCACCTGCTAGGTGTGGGCTACTACATTGCCTATTCTTGCAATTTTATCAATTTTTGGTCAATTTCCATATATGGTTGCAATAATATTCAACTCCTCAATTGGCACATTAAAAAAATATTAAATCTAATTAGTATAAGGGAGTATAATTTTATATATTTTCTTTCTTTTTCCTGTCTGTCTTCACCACCCCTGCTCCTCTCTCTCTCACTGCCTCCACCTTCGGAGGCTTACGCAAATGGAGGAGACCCCAACAACAACAAGGTTGTCTTCTCCTTTGACTTCTCATTGTTATTTTTTGTCCCATGCTATGACTAAGTTGGAGATCAAATCTCCAACTTCACGGATGAAAAAATTAAGGAGACATGTAGTTTGCAAATAAAGTGGAAAGGTACTTACTTTCTAGTTGAGTTTAAAATACCAAGGGAAGATTAGGACTTTTTCTTGGTTGTTATCAAAGTTTTGCAGGTCTGGTAAATGCAATTATGTTATTTTTTTCATTTATCTTTTTCTTTAACTTTTGCGGAAAAGTTCCCCTTGGGAAAAAGAAAGGGAGGAAGAGTTAAGTGGTTAGCATGGTTGATGAGAGAGGGAGGGAGGTGGAGAGAAAGACAGGGAAGGGTGAAGACGAAGGGGGCAGTGGGGAAGAGGAAGGACAACAAAAACATATAAAATTATTTTTCTATTACACTAATCAATAAAATACTTTTTTTGTTTCAATTTAGAGGAGTTTAAATTTGAAAATTGGGGCAAAATTAATAAAATTAAAAGTTTTGGACAAAATCACACAAATGTTTGAATTTTTTTTGGATCATTAGGCCTTTTTACATGATTATCACACAGTAGTTGTTTTCTTTTGTTTTCGTCTTTATTTCTTGAAGGGATAATGATACCTTGTGTATGAACCTTTTCAATTTTGCTATTTCATTGCCTAACTCCCCTCCCCAATTTTTTGTACTCAAGTCACTTGCTAGAGTGTTTACGTGGACCATATCACCCCACATTTACTTATTTGTCTATGCTGAGATGGAATTAATAAAAATAAATAATAAGAAGCAAAACCTTGTAAATTCCATGTAATCTTCCCCACCACTAGCCCTAGCTCCAATTCAAAATCTATTGTAATTGTCGTAGCTGTCAACCCTAGCTCCCCTATTCCAACTTTAGTCAATCCTCCAAAGCTGGCATGAATGATGGGTCCGTGCCATCTTCTGGCAGGTGTCCAAGGATACAATGGCTGTCTTGTTTTATCTTGGGGTAGTGGGAAATTTCCATGATCTTGGATTGGAGCTGGGGGATGGCGGTTTGAGCAATGGTGGTGTAGAAGATGATATGGCAGTTTACAGTCTTACTCTAGTGAATTTTGTGTATTTTATTTATTTTTATTTATTCTAGTTTAACACACACTTATAAGTATTAGCGCAAATTTGTCTACATTAGCAATCTGACTACTAAACTGGCCAAATGGACTTAGTTAAAATAAATATCCCATTCAGACAATGAACTAGCCAAATTGAAAAGGTTTAGACGTCAGTGGTGTCCCTTTTTTACATAAATAGGAGTGCTGATTTTTTTTTTTTTTTTTCCATCTTGGCTAATATTAACTGTCTATTGGTTGTTGTCTTCCAGGAAATGGAACAATGGAGAAACTTCAACAGTTTTTCACATCAGGCCAACAATATGGTGACTTGACTTTGGATTTGCATTGCAATCGGTTTGGTCCAACTGCTTTGTTTCAGGTTTATCACCTGCACTGCAACTTTCTTCATTTTTACATGTAGAAAGCTTCAACTTTTTTTCTTTTTAAACTTTTCTGTGTCCTGCTATTGATTTCAAGGATTAACCCCCTCCCTCTCTTGCTCTTTCAAATATTAATTCTATGTAACTGTGAATCTTGCTTCCTGTTTCTTTTTTTCGTTCATTATTCGCTAATAGAAGGAAGTTTTGTGTTATTAAGGTAAATATACCAGCTTAACTTGATCCACTGTTCTTCTATAAGGGGTACATCAAGGATATCACTGTACCACTGAGTACATTGTTGAACATTCCATGTATTTAAGATGTGATTAAGACAATTCATCATGTCAAAAGCTCTACTGTTTCGAATGTGTTCTCAGAGAAAAGGAGTTATACTGCTGTCATTTGTCATCAGAAATATATCTTGAAATTCTTTCTTTTGATGGAGATACTAAATTCTTGGCAATGCCCTTTCATTTTGCTCCTAATGGACCTTTTAATTTGAAATTTTCAGATTTGTGAATGTCCTGTGCTCTTCTCTCGATTAGAAGCGCTTAACATGTCTGGAAATCGTCTCACTGATGCTTGTGGGTCTTACCTTTCAACCATATTGGAAAACTGTAGAGGTAAAATTGATATCCTTGCTGCTTGATCATCTAAACGCAAACTACAAATCTCTAATTAAATGATTATCAATATCTCCTCCAAATCAAAGTTGGATTTTCAGGATTGGGCAAAGCCTCTGGGACATGCCTATGTCAGTGTCACTGCTGTTTTTCATTTATGATTCTAGCATTTGGATTCTCTGCTATCTGTCAGTTTCATCTGATTACAAATTCTCTTTGTTTTATAGCTCTTTATAGCTTGAATATAGAGCGATGTTCTATCACATCAAGAACTATCCAAAAGGTTGCTGATGCACTAAATTCTGGCTCTGTCTTGGCACAACTGTCTATAGGTACACTTAAAACTATCAAATAAGTGTATAACAATTTTGAATTTTTTCCTTCTATGTTGCCTAATAAGTTCCAATTTTGGCAGGGCATAATAAGCCTATATCAGGAAATGCTATCATTAATCTATTATCCAAACTTGCCACTTTGAAAAGGTTTTCAACAACACAACAAAATCTTCTCCACATTATTTATTCATTTAATATTTCTATGGTCCATGTGACAAAAGTATTTGAACTTTGAATTCCTTTTTTCTTTATAGTTTTGCAGAGCTGAATCTGAATGGATTGAAGATAAACAGGCCTGTTATTGATAGCCTTTGCCAACTTGCTACAACTTCATGCTTGTTAAGATTAATGCTTGGAAGCACTGGCATTGGAACTGTGAATGACTTTTCCACATTTAATCTAACTTATGGATGCAACTTAAGCATTTTTCTGCTATTAATGGTTGGAAATTGATCTTAATTTTAGGATGGAGCAGTGCAACTAACTGAATCACTGTTCATTGGGTCTCAAGAATCTGTGAAACTTGACCTGTCGTATTGTGGACTAACAGCAACGTATGTTCATAAACTCAACACTGAGGATACTCTAATTTGTGGAATTATAGAGCTGAACCTTGAAGGAAATCTTATTCTGCAAGAGGTTTGTTCTTCAACAGTTTATGATAATTTAATTTTCTTGATCCTAAAATTTGGAATGTTTGTTCTTTCACATATTTTTACAAGTATACATGTTGCTGGAGTAGATGGGTAGTTGTATGATACTAGATGAGTACTGAACTCTTGTGCAGTATATTGACTTGTGAACAGTCAATAAGACCTATAGCATGCATATATATATATATATATATATATTATTTTTTTTTTCTGTATGATAGACTTGATTTTTCTGAGATCCTTTTCATGTTGCATTTAAGGTGTTTTTGGTTGACATTTATTTTCTTAATTTGAAGTCATGTAAGACTGTCTGTCTGAAGTGCTGGCTTTGAGTGCTAAAGCCAGGATATTTGCAAATAAGATTGCCTATTTTTACGGACAAGAAGGTCCTCTTTAGTTTCTGAGTACCATTGCATGAATTCCTACATTGATGGCATTGTGATGATATTTTTGGTAAATGTTCAGCTTGTTGATATTGGATTCTGGTAGATCAGGAAGTTTCTAATATGGTGGTGGTCTATTGTACTGATAAAGCTCCTAGTGGTAGAGTTTTGTGAGGCATGTCTTTCCTATTGCTTCCATGGCTAGTGTCATATATGTTGCCTTTGGCATACCTTAACAACTATATGCTAGCGTGTCCATTAAATGTGTCTCAATATAGACACTTCTTATGGCATGATTCTTACAATTGCTACCTATAACAAAGTATGAAATAAAATTAAAAGAAATTGATAAAGTTCAAAATTTATGCGAAGTTTAAGATTTATGGGTGATTATCTCTTGCATTGGAATATATTTGCTTTATGAAGATTTCAGTTGAAGTTAAATTAGTTTAAAACATCACCAACTGAATCTATGCCTCCTTTGGAAGTTCACTTGCTGATGTAGTAGTTCGAACATGAACAATATCACTTATTGGTAGTCATTGGAAATGGTCATAGTTCCCTAGATCAATACTTATGGCTCAATTACCATATGAAGAGTTGAGGTGGTGAATCATGTATACATGATTTATACTTAATTGTTCAAGTTTTTAGTAAATGCTTCTAATGTTTTTGTGTTCGTAGTGGAACTATTGAGGTTTACTGTAGTTAGTCTACAAGTATACATATCGTGGACAAGTAATAGAGTGTGAGTAAAGTATCGATTCTATGAGAAAGGTGTTGTCAAGTAGCACAATTAGAATTTCCTTTATTATTTAGAAAATTGATTACCAGAAGAATATTTTAAAATCCAATTAAACTAAATTAAAACTAAGAACTAGAGGTGAATTACTTTAAATTTAAAACAATGATATGTGAAGTTAAGAGTTTAGACTTTGTCAATTGAATTTGTAGATTTATTTCTTATTGGATTGATTGGGTTTTTCCTTATTAAAATTAATAACTAGATCCCCCCTAAATCATATGAAATTCTCTCAAAATACAACGCATATATTTATATTAACCTTATGTTTACTCTCGTGAACACAAGCAATTAATATAAATCCATTAAGTTTTTGGTAATCTATACATTTGGTCATGTAGTGGATCTCACATATGAGTCATACGATGTCACAAAGGAGTATTCACATCTTTATATAATATATATCCTAGGTCTAATGATTTAATGAACTAATGTTATGTTTTCACTCTTGCTTAATCACACAACAGTTTAAATATGCAAATAATGATAAGTTATTTACAAGAATTAAATCCTAAGACAATAGGTTAATTTTAACAAATTTACCCAAATCAATCAATAAATCAAAGATAATTATAGGGAATTCAAGACTACATCTAATACCTTATAAGAATTTTAGCTACTCATAGATAAAGAAACAATCAAAGTCATAATTTATATCGAATCAATTCCAAATATATTTAACAATTAAAGTAAATGAATCCAAACAATAAAGAAAGTTTAAAAGGAACTCTAGTAAAGGGGGAAAGTCCAAATTCTTGAATCTTCTTCCAAGTAGTCGGATCTTCAATCTTCCTTGCAAAAACTGTCAATTTTATTCTAAACCTAAAAAATCCTAATTCGATGATAATAAATTGAGTTTTGGACTCCTAATAACCTTCTCCAACTTATATAATAGTGCCCTATTTATAAAGGAAAAAAAAACCTTCAAAAGTAGGAATTTTCGTACTTTTTAAAGTGTAGGTCCTGACTGACACGGTCATTCCACTTTTTAGCATGGCCATGTCATACTTCAAATTTCAGACAAAATGCTTGCTCACTTTGCATAACCTTGCAAGCCTTTGGCATGGTCGTGTCACCTAAAAATGTGTGAAACTCATCTTTAAGTCCATTTTTAACTTACGAAAACATAAAAAACAACAAAAGAAAGTAAAATACATAAAAGAAACATTAAAATAGCAAAACTAACACAATCAACACAAACTATGGATGAAATTAATACAATTAAAACTCTTTTCATGTGTATTTTACACACATCAATTTATGCATAAACTCTAGCACTTAATGAGAAGGAACATGGTGTGCAATGGAAAAAATCACTATCTACCCAAATTCTACTTAGGAAATTTAGAGGCAAATGCATACAGTTCATAATTGGATTCTCTAAACAACATAAATCATCTAATTCTATCTAGTTCATGCCCTGATTCGTTTGATTGAAATTGTACCTCCAACTACTTGATATAAAGTTCTTTTAACTGACTAGAGGTGAATACAGGGTACGAGTGCAATAATGTCCTTGCTTATGAATCCGCAATGTTGTTTGAAAGTGTTGGTCCTAAACAAATGTCAACTGGGGCTCACTGGAGTTCTCCAAGTGATCAAGTCATTATCAGGTATTTAAAGCTAATTCAAATTACTTTTACATATTTCCTCCTCAAAAAACAGTGAATTTGTTGTTTATTTATTTATTTATTCTTCATATAGAGAATGATCATCTAGAAGAGCTACATCTAGCTGATAATACCGGCCTGGAAGAAAAATATATGTTGCAGTATGAGTCAACAGCCAAAGGGAGTCAAGATAACCTACAGCCCAACTTCAATACACCCGAATCTTCTGTAAAATTGGGTGCACCTAAAGAAGTAAACATGAACCAACAGCTTTTATGTGCTGTGAACACTGACTGTAATCAGCTTGAAGTTGCTGATAGCGAAGATAATTTGATCAGGGAAGAAGCTGCTCCTGAATTTGATGACAGTTGCACAAGTTCATGTCAGAAGAATTCATCTTTGGAGTGCCAATTCATTCAAGATCTTTCAACAGCCATCAGCATGGCAAAGCAGTTGCAGTTATTAGATCTAAGCAATAATGGTTTCTCAAATCTAGTTGCAGAAGCACTGTTTACTGCATGGTCGTCTAGATTAGGAACTGGTTTAACTTGGAGGCACATTAATGATCAGATGATACATTTCTCCGTGGAAACGAATAAGTGTTGTAGGGTGAAACCCTGCTGTAGAGGGAATTAATTGGTCGTTAAATTAAATCTATAACCAGA
Source organism: Vernicia montana (assembly GCA_949750685.1). Classification (NCBI taxonomy): domain Eukaryota; kingdom Viridiplantae; phylum Streptophyta; class Magnoliopsida; order Malpighiales; family Euphorbiaceae; genus Vernicia; species Vernicia montana. The sequence goes on from CATKHJ010521650.1 coordinate 22,802, forward strand.
ACATCATAGGAATTCTTAACTCAACATTCTGTGATGTTTATCTACTTCATGCCAAATGCCACAGTTTTGTTAACCATATTATTGTAAAATTTTTGTATATTAGAACTGAGGAAATGTATAGGCATATATATATATATATATATATATATATATAGATGAAGTCTTGAATATATTTCAATGAAGCAGTGTTGGGTTATTTTTTTGGTAATTTTTACTGCAATTGCCCATTAATGTTGCTTGTGTATACTTTTTATCATGCTGAGGCTACAGTGCAGAGAAAATCTGTGACGTGATTGAAGACAAGGTTAAAAGGTAGATCATGAAAGAGATTTTTTTTTTTTTGGCTAATAAACTACTTTTATTGCCACTAATTAATCTTAGAAATAATTTCCTGAACTAAAATATGATGAGCCCAATTTCCAAACGGATTAATGTTTGCAGTTTTTAGGTACCAAGTCAAATATGAATTGTGTTGTTTCAAATATGAAATATGTATTAGGTAAACGCTATTTTGTTAATTTCTCGATTTATTTATGAGAAAGGTAAGAGGAAATGAGAAACTTGTGTAAAGCAAATAAGCAATCACTAATTAATTATGCATGGTCCAACAATTTTTCTTTTGAGAGAAGTCATAAAGTGAGAGTCTTAAGTAAATTATTTCACACCTCTAATTAGTGGTGGTGGTGTACAAATTAGGGCTTGAGTTTTCAAGTTGGACATGTTAATTAGGTCTTCCAATCATTTTAAATTAAGCTCAAATCTACCACATGATTTTATTTTTGTAAAAATTACCTTTTGTTCAGGGATTATTTGATTTAGCATGTTTGGTTATTTACAGCGGTTAATCATCAATAATTAGATGTTTTAGATATTGACAGCTGACATCTAATAGTAAGAGAACCAAATCTTAACAAATAGAAATTTTAGTTTTTAATTAACATTTCAAGTACAATTTTAAATTACCAACTATTTGATTTTAAAATACTATTTTAACTGTTGTATTTACCAAACACTATAAATTTACAGTTGAAATATCAATCACTAAAAGCTAATTTTTAACTGTATACCTAAACAGTCCGTTATTTTAGTGGAAAAAGAAAATATCAAAGTTTTGCTTTTTTTATTTTTACATTATAAGATAGATTTATCATGGTAGAATAAATTTTATTTTGAAATAAGGAGCAATAATTCCTCCAATAGAATTGCTGTGGTTAAATGATGTTTTCCACCACATTTTTTCAGCATATATAATGAAAAGAAAAATAATGATTTAGTAGCACTATTGATTAAGATTTAGCAGTCATTAGTCATTCACAGCATGCTCTTTAACTCTTTGAACTGCAAAAATGCAAGAAAGAAAGGGATGAAAAGGTGAAATTTTGATACTTTAGATTGCCTAATTCCATGAACATAATTTTTGGAGTTATCTGAAGTAAATTTTAGCTAATTATGGATCCAAAATTGAATTGCAATTATAACAGGTATATTCGAGTGTTTTTAAAACCAGATCAGTGATCGAACCGGACAGATTATCGATTCACAGTTCAACAGGTTAGACCGGTTCGATTTGCCGGTCTGATCGGCTCATCTTATTTTTTTTTCTATTATTTTAACTCAAAACGACGTCGTTTTAATAGATCCTGTTTTTTAAATAATCGGACTGAATCAATAGCCGGTTCTCGATTTATCTGGTTCGATCCGGTTTTTAAAACACTGATATATACATTTGGCACCTCAATGAACATACTGTTGATTACTGTAATTCATTGACATTTTAGCCTTATATAATAATAGGTAATTACACCTTAATAGGGATATAATCATGAATTCCACTTCTGCTTTTAATGGATTAACCTTGTGAGATCCCTCATGCTTACAATTAGTGTTTATGATTTTGTTATGAACATTAAGAGATTCATAATTAATCATACCTTAAAAAAGAAAAAAAGAGCCTGATTTCTTAGTGTAGTCATCAACAAAGTTTTAGTCATAATTTGGACTATGATGAATAGTTAAAATATTAATTTCAATTTCTTAAGAAATTTCTCCAAAATTGGAACTTGGACATTTTTGAAGATTTAAAATTTAAATTTCAAAGGTAATTAATTAAGTGAAGAATTTACAAAATTATGGGGGAAATGATATTTTTTTTTTTAGTTTAAATTTTATACCCTGATAAATCTTCACTTAGGAAAAAAATGGCAAATTCCCATTTTTTGTATAGTTTCAATATTAATTTTATTGAAATTAATATTTCAACTATTCATCATAGTCTAAATTATGACTAAAACTTTGTTGATGACTCCACTAAGAATAAGGTATAGATACTCTTTTCTTTTTTTAGATATATGATATGATTATGAATTTCTTAATGTTCACAACAAAATAATAAACACTAATTGCAAGCATGAAGGATCTCACAAGGTTAATCCATTAAAATCAGAGGTGGAATTCATTATCACCTCCCTATTGAGGTGCAATTACCTATAATTACATAAGGCTAAAATGTCAATGAATTAAAGTAATCAATAGTTATTATTGAGATGCCAAATGTATATAACTGTTATAATTGCAATTGAATTTGGATCCATAATTAGCTATAATTTACATCAGATAACTCCAAAAGTTATGTTCATGGAATTAGGTATTCTAAGTATCAAAATTTCACTTTTTCCCCCCCTTTCTTGCATTTGCTAAAATTCAAAAAGTGAAAGAGCAATAGAGCAAGCTGTTAATGACTAATGACTGCTAAATCTTAATCAATTCTACTACAAAATCATTATTTTTTTCTTTTTCATTATATATGCTGAAAATTTTGGTGGAAAGTATCATCTAACCACGTGAATGCTATTAGTGGAGAAAATTATTATTATTTTTTAAAGAATATCATGAATCTTCATTTATATATTAAAAACAAAATATTTTGATCTGAAAATAAAAATATAAAAGTACCAAAACAATAAAATGGTTAAAAATTAGGTTCAGCATATTTTAGATTTTAGTTCAAGAACTTATGTTTAAGGTTAATTAGTGACTCATAGCAGTTTATTAGCCAAAATAAATAAAATGCAGATATAACATAATGCTAACAACTTGTAATTAAGTAGCCATTTCTACTGGGAAAATCTAATGCAAAACAGAATTTCATCATTCAGCTTTGCTTCAAAGCCCAAATATATACACTTTTGTGATTGATCATCCCTCAAATGATTTACCTTTTGATTAAGCAACATTAATGAACAAGGAACTGTAACAAATTACCATGAAAATAATTCATTACTGCTTCATTCAAATATATTCAAGACTTTGTCTGGCTTTTCTGTATACCTATGCATTTCCTCAGTTCTAACATACACTTAAATATTACAATAATATGGTTAAAAAAAATGTGGCATTTGGCATGTTGAGGGTAAGACTTCCTATGATGTTCTTCTGGTTGTAGATTAAATTTAACAAGCAATTAATCCTTTCTGCAGCAGGGTTTTACCCTTCAATACTTTTTCATTTTCATGGAAAAATGGACTATCTGGTCCTTAACGTGCCTCCAAGCTAAACCAGTCTGCAACTAGATTTGAGAAACCATTATTGCTTAGAGGACCAGTCTGCAGTCTGCAAATAACTGCAACTGCTTTGCCATGATGATGAAGGCTGAGAGCTCTTGAATGAATTGACACTATAAATATGAATTCTTTTGACATGAACTTGAGCAGCTATCATCAAATTCAGGAGCAGCTTCTTCCCTGATCAAATTATCTTCACTATCAGCAACCTCAAGTTGATTACAGTTGGTGTTCAAAGCACATAAAAGCTGCTGGTTGGTGTTGACTTCATCAGATGCACACACCTTTGAAGAAGATTCAGGAGTATTGAAGTTGGGCTGTAGCCTGTAGATTATCTGCACACCCTTTGGCTTTTGAGTCATACTGCAACATGTATTTTCCCTCCAGGTCAGTATTATCTGCTCGATGATCATTCTCTACATGAAGACTAAATAAATAAATAAATAAACAACATCATCATGAGGGGAAAATATGGAGAAGTAAGGTGCTTCAAGTCTCAACCTAACAACAATGTTTCAAGCAAACAACATGACTTGCAAAATATTATTAAATGGTAACAGGAAACACAACCACTCGAAGGAAAAATGGATTCTCAAGCTCTCATTTTCTGATATAAATATTGAGTCTTTTACCTGCATGAATATATATTGATGCTTTTGACAATCCTTGAAACACAAGAGTAAAGTTTAGCTCTAGCAGCATAAACTTGATGAGCAACTGGGATTAATTCCTTGACCAATAATCCATTCTCAGGTGGCCTCAGAATCCTTTCACGGGCCAACTGTTTATCTTTTTTTAATAATCTAGCTTTACTCTTGAGTTCATTAACACTTGTCACCCATGGCTTCCTCTCAGATTTCTTAAGCTTTCTTGGAAGCTCTGTGTAAGTTGACCCAGTAGAATACAATGCAGAAGAATACTTTAAATGATATATACTAACTGTCTTAGTGTGTGCTGCATAATTCTGCATCATCATCTCAAGCAAATTTACAGCATTTCTAACACGTCAACCCAACATTGCAGCTCACCAGACACACACCAAGCTTAAATTAATAGAACAGAAACAAAATTGTATCAGGTTAGCATTTCAACAAACGGTCAGTATCGGCTTCGCCTACCCATTGTGGCATTTCATCGAATAGATAAAGTGCAACTCATGAAACACAACCAGGTTCCCAAAAACTTCCAGGAGTGCTTACAATTCTTTCCCTAGAGAAACCCATTATGAAACTTAATTAATATTAGTTAAAACAAATTACATAATTTCATAATATATAGTATTTTTTAAAATCAAGATTGAATTTTATGAGTCTAAAAATGCAAAAAAATAAAAATAAATTTATCATATTATTTTAATAAATTATTTAAATATTAAATATTTTATTAAAAAATAAAATTACTTAAAATAATTTTTTTTTTAAAAGTAACGAAGTTTCATAAGTACATTCAGATTATCTCTAATCCACCGTAACATAAAATAATTGAAATCATAAATAAATTTTCGATGTGATAATCTTATCTTGCAAAGGTGTCTTTTACCTTGTTGAGGTAGCTGGTTGCTCTCCAAGACTTGTGAATAATATTATTATATTGTTCTGTCCATCTAATTACCAATCTCACAATGTTGCTCATCTAAGTTCGAAATGGATGAAGTTTAGTAAATTAGTTGATCATTTAATTCATTTGCCTATTTTAAACTTTATATATATATATATATATAATATTGCCTTATATCGTGTTAAGCATATATATTGATTAAAGTTATTTTTTAAAGTTCAAATATAATCAGATCTATGAATTTGGGCACACCGAAACACAGCACAAAAAAAAAATCTAGGAGAAATATCTAATTTGGAGTATAAATTTTTCCAAATCCTCAATTTGAGGTTTAAAATAAATTTTCATTTAATTAATTTCTTAAATTTACATTTTGAGTCGAATAAAGATTTAAGTGGCATGTGATCTTAACAGAAGTTATGTGAGTCCCATATTATTAAAGATGGAACTTATTGTATATTTTTGAATAATAAAAAAAAATATTTTTAAATACTAAAAATCATTAAAATTAAAAACTTAAAATTTATAAAAAAAAATAATGAAACTCAAATATGGGTTTAGAACATAGTTTTAACGTATTGGTTGTTTCGTCTAGATTTTTTAAAGGATCAATACGTTATTTGGGCGTTACACATATACTAATAGGAATTAGTTTTGAATCGGTACTAAATCACTCGATACACACTGATACGACCGTTATTTAGTATTACTGGTGTGACGTAGCAGCACAAAATAATTATTATTATTATTTTTTTAAATTTTTTAATATAAATTATGAATATATTATTTAAAATGACTATTATTTTATATTTTTCATATATTTTTTATATTTTATTAGTGTAAATTATTAGTATATTGTTCTTTACATTATTTATATAAGAGTTCTTTTTTTTTAAATGTATTTAGAATATTATTGATAATTTTGACAAAAGTCATTTTTTTGTAAATTTTATTTATTTGTAAACATAAATTATTGATTGAATTTTATATTATGACTATATTTATTTTCAATAGAGCGCAAAACAATTAAGATACTCTACGACACTCTTTTTAACGGTGATTAGTTAATCTTGTAGTCTATTTATTTTTTCATATTACTTTATTTGCTTAGAGTAGAGAGGGACTTTTTTTTTTATCATCTTATTCATTTTGAATAAATAAAAAAAAAAATTTATTTTTAAGTCAAGACAATATTCTATTAGAAATTTATGTAACTTAATTATTATTATTATTATGCATCATTCATAAATATGTAATTTGAGTTTTTATAATTTAAATTATGTTTATTAATTTAATGTATTATATTTTAGATATTATATTCTATTTTTTGATAATTTTGATTAATTTGCTAATATTTTTTAAAATTCAAGATAATAACGATTGATTTAATTTAATTCGATTCGATTCAGTTTACATTGCTTAGAAGGTTACATGGAAATTACAAACCCTTGCAAATCTTATTTAACTAAAATAATCTAAAATACAGATTTAGCTTACTAATCTAATAATCTCTTTTCCACATATACAGATTTCTCACAAGCATCAACTTCTAACCAATTGAATCTTCAATTCCTGTGACGGCTACAAGAAGAAGGAGAATAAGAGCAAGAAGAAGAAGAAGAATAAGTAGCAGAGAAGAAACCTTCAAATCGACGTACTCAATCACCATGGGATTTTGCTTCTTACTATGAATTCGTTGCGGAAGAACAAGCTCGTCGAAGCACCACCTCCGTCGACTACAAGAACTCCAAGGCCCTCCAACAAGACGATGATGATGAGCATAGTAAGTCTTTTTTTTTCTTTTCTTAATCATATAAACCCAGATCTGGGTTTCATCCCATGAAACCCAAATCTGGGTTTTTTTTAAAATAAAATTTAAGTTTTTAAATTTTATTTTATTTTTATCTTCGGTGGTCCAATAGCTAGCAGATTTTGGGTTATTAACTTTAATTTATGAGTCAATTACAGGGCAAGGTTGGGCTTCATCTTCTTGTTCATCAAGATTAAGGCTAGCAGATGTTGCAGGAACTCCATATTTGATGGCACTTGAAATTATTCACTCACACACTGAGTATAGTTTTAAAGTTGATATTGGTCTTTTGATATTATTGCTTTGAAATTAGCCCATGCGAAGATACGATTGTGATGATATAATTTTGGTATAATTTCTTGATTGTGTTTATTTGGCCAAAAAATCACAGGCTACCAAGAAGTTACCGGGAAAAAGGAAGTGTAGCCACCACAATCGGTAAAATGGCATAAAGAGTTGAGTACCGGTGAAGAAATTAAAAAAAGCTCCGGCGAGATATTGGATTTTGGATGGTGTTTGGTGTGGTTGTTTGACCTTCGAGAGAGAAAGAGAAAGTTCTTTGCTTTTGTTGTGTTTTCTTGTTCATGGAAACGTGGTTTTTTTTTTTTTTTTTTAATTAAAAAAAAAAATTAATGTTTTTTCGCTTTTGGGATTAGTGTTCTGTAATCTTAATTTTCTATGTTTTTTAATATATTTTTTATTTTTTAAAAATATTTTTTAAAATTTTAAAATTTTTATTATTTAAAAATATAAATAGGTCCACTTTATTACTTTACTAAATCGAGTTAACGTCCGTTTTATGTAATTAACGGACAAATAAGATATTTCTCCAAAAATCTACTAATTTCAAATATGTCATGTTCTATTTAATTATCTAATTTTTACTTGTCTTCATATAAGTTTACTTTGTATAACTTAATTCATACACAAATTTTGTTTAGAAAACTTTAGACAGAATTGCAAGTTGATTTGGAAATTTTAAAAAATTTAATTCACCAAACCACTCGAAACACGATTAGGTTCAATTATTATTAAAAAGAAAAATTTATTTATGTCAAATTAAAACTCGAATAGGCTCGAGTTCGAGATTTAATTAATATATTGTTGTATATAATATAAAATATAATTAAAATTATATAAAATATTAATACTTGAACTTTACTCGACTCGTTATATGAGTTATTCGAACTTGAACTCGATTCAATTAGACTCAAGTAGAATTCGAGTATTTTATGAGTTGAATTTGAATAACCATGAGTAACTTGATTAATTTACACTCTTACTCAAGACTTCACTAGATGAAGCCTAATAACACTTTGATGTATCTAGGCGAGCAAAATTGTGTCATCGATTATCAGTTTATGCTAGGCAGTAGCATGGTGGCCGCGACTATGAAGGTTGGCAGAGACATGAAGGAGATAACAACAAAATTGTAATTTTGAAATGATAAATTAAGAATTTCTGAAATTCCAAAATTACCATTAATGAATTGACATTGTTCTTTCAAAGGATAATTATAAATTTGGTGTATGGACTTTTTATTTTTATTTTTTTTTGGTATATGGATAATTTTTTTTTTTACAATTAAGTGCTTGAATGGAGCAAATGTATATCAATGTGGTGTTTTGCTTCGTTTTATGCTTGTTTAAGTGTTGACTAGGTATTATGAGCTTCACTTTCTCACTAAAAGAACTTACCACGTCATATTTGTACAAAGAGAGTAAAGGAAAAAGATCAAAATGACCTATTGGTTTTTTTCTTGTCTTGTTTATCTCTCTCTCTCTTCAACTTCTTTACTTTCCCAGCCGCTGCCATCGCGAATCGCCATATCCAAGTCGCATGTCAAGAGGATCCCATTGTCATTAGTAGCTATCCATCTTAGTTCAATCATAACCGACACCACACCAACCTCGTCCGGCTACTGTCAATGTCGAACCAGCAAATCTAGATTCGTATCTGAAGGCTACAATTGAGACCTGTCTACTCACGTCGTGAGTACTTATCTGTCTCGCCATCGCTTGCCACTACTTTGTCCGGTCACCGCCACTCAGATCTTCTCCGGTTGCTGATTGCGACTGCTATTACTCCATTGTCGAATTTAAAATAAAGATTTTAAGTTTGACTTAAAATGAATTATTTTAAATTAAAATCTAAATCCATTAAATATTTGTTCCATAATTAATTTTTGAAATTAATGCTATTTTAATTTTTAAATTGATTGTGGGCTTTACAATATCTAATTGGACTTTAAATTATTAAGAATTTTTTTAAAAATTATTTTTGATGTCACATTAATAAAATTTAACAGTGTTTAGGCATTTAAAACGTCTAACCCATAAAATCATAGAGTATGCAAATGTTATGGAAAAAAAAAAAAAACTTTTATTTTGTTTCCTTATGTAAATTAATAGAAAACTTGGTACTATAAAATTTGTCCCAAATATATGAGCGTATGATAGTCTATTTCAGTTTGGGCCAAAAAAAAAAAAAAAAAAAAATGATAGTCTATCTAAGTAATAATGTTGATAAAGGGAGTGTTTGTGCTAATATCAACTCTCTGTTAATGTGATTGTATTTTTATTTATAGAAATTTTCACTCTTTAGCCTGAATTTAAATTCATAAATTTTAAATATGTAAATTTTTTATATTTTATTTACTATTAACTTTATATTTTATTTTCATAAATGAAAATTCTCAATCATCTAAAGAAAACGTTTGGACATGATTTTTTACACTCTTTTTAATATAATTTCTACCTGTTTTTTTGATTATGGTACATAAAAAAAGGCCTATACCAATCAATAATTTAGTACATCTGTATGATGTACACAAATTATAGTTTTGAAGCTTATAAAATTTATTATTGTTAATCAAATATAATAACTTTTTCCTTATTAATATTCAATTGTGTGTTTAGTGCAAAAAAAAAAAAAAAAGAAAAAAAAAATTCAATTGTGTGTATTTTCGCCATGATACTTCTAATAATTAATTTCTTCAAGGACAGTACTATTCAAGAAAATAAAAATTAGTGAAAGAAGACACATTGACCAGTCAATTCAATGTTAATCCAAGTACAATCTCAATATAAAAAAATAATCTTTCGGTAGGGGCGTAGGGCAAGCAATTTGGATTCTCTTGTTAAATTTATATAGCTATTTAAATAAATTTTGTTGAATTCTGATTCTATTTTATTGTATCTTTGGTATCATTATAACAATCCATATTTTGTTGATTATTAGTAAAGATTGCTAAACATTGGCCTTTTTTTTTTTTTTCAATTATTATTATTATTAGTAAAGATTGTTAAACATTTGTGAATAAATGAATGATTATTAGTGATAAGTCTAGAATTGACTTGCAATGTTGATGGTGAGTTCCTCGGAGGGGTAGAACTTATAAATAGAGAAAAATGAGTGTCAAGGGATTCCGAAGGCTGACTCCTGAGAGCCTTCGATTTACAAGTCAGTGAGCTACTAGAGAGAGTTCAAAGGATGTGAGTTTAAAGAGATAGTGTAGAGAGAGGTTCTAATCCTTTTTTTTTTTTACATTTCCTTTATCTTTTATAGGGGAGAATAAAGACCTCTTATATACGCATGTCCTCTGCCTAGTGGAAGTCATTTTTGGTCTTCATCAGAAACTCCTTACTCCCTAGTGTGATCGAGCGAATTGAAGAGAAGGTTAGGGGAGTAGATATATTCTTTTGTTGCTTGTGATTGATCTGTATTGTAGATAAAATTGCCAATTTGACTTCATCTGGTGAGCTTAACATGAAAGCTGCTAGATGCTTGAATAAGGGGACGAGCATGGAAGCCTGATATGATGGCAACTGGATGCCTGAATGGAGATGTGAGCGTAGGAGCTCGGTATGAGGACAACTGGATGCTTGAATGATAAGGTGAGTTAAGGAGCTCGATGTGGAGGCAACTGGGTGCCTGAATGGAGAGGCGAGCTAAGGAGTTCGGATTAGAGGCAGCTGGGTGCCTGAATTGAGAGGCGAGCATAGGAGCTTAGTATGAAGGCAACTGGATGCTTAAATGATGAAGGCGAGCTGAGGAGCTCGATCTAGAAGCAGTTGGGTGCCTGAATAATGAGGTGAGCTATCTTGCTCAGTCTATAGACAATATGATTGCCACATTATGGTGTGGTCTTAGGGTCTTCAATGGTTTTAGGTATTCTATGCCACGTTATGTGGACTTATAAATTCCGAGTAGCTTAAAGTCTTCAAGTCTTCCAAATAGCTTCAATATTTTCTTCCTTTAGAAGTCTTCAAATAGTATGTCTTCTTGAGGAAGGTCTTAATAAATATCATGTCTCACTAAGAGGTCTCATATAATATTCCTCACTGATAGAGGACTCAGATGAAATCACCTCGCTGGAAAAGGGATTATATAATAGCAAAGTGTCTCGCTTAAAAAGGACTTAGATAATTGGACTTGCTGATAGAGATATTTGAATAGTTCAATTCATCAACTAAGCATTTTAAAAGTTTGCCTTGTTGAAGGAGGTCTCTGGATAGACTACTTCGTTAGTCGAAGGGAGGTCTTTAGATGAACGGCTTTGTCCGTTGAAGGCTCAAGTAATGATAATAATATTTGCCTTGCTAATCGAGGACCTTAGAGCTTCGCTTCGCTGAAGGAGATCTTTAGATAAACTGCTTCGTCAACTTGTTGACAAAGGTCTTCGGATAAGCTGGTTCGTTTGCTGAAGACTTTAGAGCCTCGCTTCACCAAAAGAGGTTTTCAGACGAACTGCTTCATCAACCGAAGACTCAAATAATAATATTAATAATAATAACATATGCCTCGCTGATCGAGGACTTTAGAAATCTACCTTGTGTAGAGGTCTTTGATGCCTCGTCAATAGAGGGTTTTAGATAAATCTTGCCTCACTCACTGAGGACTTATAGAAATCATGTCTCACTTACGGAGGACTTATATAATGATAATTTGCCTCACTGGGAGGTCTTGTATAATAATAGTTTGCTTCGCTGGTAAGGAATCATGCTCCCCAGTAGAAGACTTTGATAATAATAATGTGTCTCATCTGTCGAGGACTTAAGAAATCCACCTCTTTGATCAAGGACTTAGAGAAAACCTACTTCATTTAGAGGTCTTCAAATAATCTGCCTTGCCAAATGAGGACTTATATAATCATATGCCTCAATTGTCAAGGACTTTAGAAATCCATCTCACCTGGAGGTCTTTCAGTAATCTGCCTCGACTTATCGAGGACTTTAGATAATAATTTACCTCGACTTATTGAGGACTTAGAAATTCACCTCGCTAATTGAGGTCTTTGGATAATCAGATAATCTACCTTCATGACTGAGGATTTTAGAAACTCGCGAAGCCCCCCACTCCCTAATATAGGTCTTCGAATGATTTGACTCGCTAGATAAGGGTTAGGAAATCTACCTCCTTGGAGGTCTTCATATAATATGCCTCACTGAATGAGGACTTAGAAATCCCTCTCTCATAGAGGTCTTCAAGAAAACCTGCCTCACTAATAGAGAACTTTGAAGAATTTGCCTCTCTCATGGGAGGACTTTGGATAATAATATGCCTCGATCTTCAAGGACTTTAATAATAATATGCCTCGACTGTTGAGAACTTTAGAAATCCACCTCACTTGGAGGTCTTCCAATAATCTGCCTTGCCATATGAGGGCTTATATAATAATCTACCTCGACTGTCGAAGATTGAGAAATCCAACTCGCCATGAAGTCTTATATAATAATCCGCCTCGACTTTTTGAGGGCTTATATAATAATCTACCTCAACTGTTGAGGACTTTAGAAATCCATCTCACCTGGAGGTCTTTATATATCTGCCTTGCTAGATGAGAACTTATATAATAATCTGCCTTGACTGTCGAGGACTGAGAAATCCTACTCGCCAGGAGGTCTTATATAATAATTTGCCTCGACTTCTCGAGAACTTTAGAAATCCACCTCACCTGGAGGTCTTCATATATCTGCCTCACCAGATAAGGACTTATATAATAATCTACCTTGATTATCGAGGACTGAGAAATCTGACTCTCTAGGAGGTCTTATATAATAATCTGCCTTGACTTCTCAAGGACTTTAAAAATCCACCTCACCTGGAGGTCTTCTAATAATCTACCTCGCCATATGAGGACTATGCCTTAACTTCTCGAGGACTTATATAATAATATGCCTTGACTGTTGAGGACTGAGAGATCCCACTCGCTAGGAGGTCTTATATAATAATCTGCCTCGACTTCTCGAGGACTTATATAATAATCCGCCTCGATTGTCGAGGACTGAGAAATCCGACTCGCCGCGAGGTCTTATATAATAATATGCCTCGACTTCTCGAGGACTTTAAAAATCCACCTCACTTGGAGGTCTTCATATATCTTCCTCGCCAGATGAGGACTTATATAATAATATGCTTCGATTGTCGAGCACTGAGAAATCTGACTTGCCAGGAGGTCTTATATAATAATCTGCCTCGATTTTTCGAGGACTTTAATAATCTGCCTCGACTTCTCGAGGACTTATATAATAATAATAATATGCTTAACGTTGGCTAAGTTTTTGGTGCCTTGCCTTGACAAGGTCTTTTGCTTATTGGACTTTCGCCTAGACTACTTGTCACCTCTGGCTCTTTGCCTAGACTTTCATCTTTTGGGCTAGTCTCAATAGGACTTAAATGATAATAATAAATTTTTTTTTAAACATGCCTCGTTTCCATTAATTTTATCCAATATCATGCTTGCACGAAACAAATTTGAGAGTTAAAGGCGCAAACAAAAGCAACCTAATCATACATACTAATTAATTAATCAATCATTTATCCACCCTAAGTGCAATATGCAATTCTACGCCATAGGTTCATTTTAGGTTCAATTTCATGCATAAAAACCTTTTAGTTACCAAGTTGCAGGTATGGTGATCGTCCATACAAGCCCTAAGTCTAAATTACAGTAAAATTAAAAAAGGGGGGGGGGGGGGGGGGTTTGAGGAATTAATAACGACTAAATTACAACCCTTTGCAAAATAATTAAAAAAAATAAAAATAAAACCTGACTACTGACCTAAACTAAGGATCTTAAAGCTACCCTGAAACCCCTGGGCATCCCAAAAAAATGTACAAAAATTAAATAAAAACCCAAAGGGCCTTCCATTTGCTGAAAGGGGTCAGGGATGCGTGGGGGGTTACGTGTCTGCCCCAGGGATGCGCAAGGCCCCTTGCACCTGTTGTTGGGCTTGGGTTGGTTCTGTTCTTCGCCAATCCTACATCTGATTGGACCTATGGTTGATTTTTAGTTCGTTCACAAACTTCTAGATAACATGTTATCGATGAAATGTTGAAAAACTAACAATAAACTTGAGAAAAAGTTAAATCATACAGAATAGAAATAAAAATGTAGAAATAGGGATGAACATAAAGAACAGGGACGTATAAGTGCTTGTGCGTCCTTGGCATGAACGCACAAGGCCTCCTACGTCCCTGTCTAGATGCATGGTAGAGGACGCATCCTTTACCTTCTGGGCAGCAGCGAGGTGGTTCAATTTAAGGCCATTTTATCGATTACATGGTATAAATGCATGGCTTTTCATATATAATCAACTAATGATGCATAAATGAACGTTAATTAATAATAAACATGCTTCAAAAATGAGATTGAATCATAGAATCATAAAAAGAACATTTATAGGCCATCTCCTTAGAACAACCAAAAACTGGTTTTGATTGTACTTTGGGGGCCTCAGAAATGGAATTAACATAATTAATGAAATTAAACTAACAAACTAACAAGCATTATCATAACAGAAGCAATGATGGTCATAAACAACATGAACATGCATCAAAAATATAAATAAACAAATGAAATAGTGCAAAATAAACACAAATCCCCCTCAAGGCTCCCTATCCCTAGGCTGCATCAGGCCATTTAAGGCCTGATGGCTATGAGAATCAGAGGGATGGTAGGGGTTTAGCCCTCAGGAAACCAAAAATAATTTATTTCATACCTTGTTGATCCTCATTATTCTTGATTCACTCAATTCTAAGGTTGGTGTTTGTTTTCTGTTTTTCAGGTCCTAAAGCTCAATCCCAGACGTCCCCTCAGAGAGTTAGCTTTGCCTCCTTGTTCTCAGGTTTTTGAAAAAATGCAAAAGCTCCTCCAAAATGAATTTCTCTTTGAAATTTATATTTTTCAATAAAAAACCCTCTTTAATTCATTTTTGATTTATTAAATAATTTTAAAAAGAATATTATCTGTCACAACTCCCATCCAATCGGCCCTTATCCCTATCTGTGGGGATTGGGCAGTTAAGTGGTTTAAAATTAAAAAAATGAAATAGAAGTAGGTTGCAGCAGGATAAGGGACGCATAGGAGGCCATACGTCCCATGCATGGATGTATGAGCCTCCATGCGTCCCTATCGTGGATGCATAGGGGGCATGCGTCCCACTTTAAGTGAGGCAACCCTAATTTTTGGCCCACGAGCCCAAGGACCAAATTGCAATTTTTTCAATCTCTAAGGACTAAAAAGTAATTTTCTAAAAAACCTAAAATCAAGGTTTTCATGCAATTAAACATAAAATCATGTAAATTTCAAGGATCCATTGAAATTTTTTGAATTAAAACCCAAAAACACTCCCAAACAGACCAAAACCCAAAATCAGTGAATCAAATCCAAGAATAACCGACCGGTTCCTCATCATCGGGCTCCAGGGTCGAGAGTTAAGCATTCACAGTTTGCTCTCACTTTTACTTATTTTATTTCACAAAGTAAGACAAAGTATGAACCAACTCCTTCTTAACTTTATCCCTTACACACACACACAGACTGAATCGCTTGATATTAGTCAGACACAACATGCATACTAACTTGGCTGACTCACTTTATTTCAGCCGAACTCCCTTTGCTTGAACTCTTTTTCTGACAGACTTTGTTGGATTCCTTTAATCCAACAAATTCACCTCTTTGGTGAAATTTAAACTTCTCGTTGGATCGCTTTGATCCGACGACCTTTCCTTTATTAGATTCCTTCAATCCAACAACTTCGCCCCTTTGGCGAGATTTTACCTCTGTTGGGTTTCTTTAACCCAACAGCTTCGCCTCTTTAGCTAGATTTTACCTTTGCTAGATTTCTTTAACCCAACAACTTTGCCTCTTTAGCGGGATTTTACCTTAGTTGGATTTCTTTAACCCAACAACTTCGCCTCTTTAGCGGGATTTCATTTTTCTATGCAATTTTGATTCTGTAAATTTCTCTTCATACCTCTTGATATTATTGGATTTTTTCTTACTTCTATTGAGAAGCCCTAGCATTCTACATTCTGATCATGTTCTTGTGACCTTGCTCTTGTGTTCATGTTATTGTGCTCTTCATAATCTTTTTCATTCCTTCCTCGTCTCCATCAACTGGTAATTGATACTGTGCCATTACTGCTGCTTTATCATCTTTTAGTCATAGAGATTATGCCATTGAGGCTGCTTTCTTTTGCATCTTTCATCCTTTTGCGCTCTTTTGGTATTGCATGCAAGACATAACATGCTTATGCAAAAAATGCTAACACTCATTATGATGAAAATGTTCCACTTTCTTTCTAATTCTTTTCTCTTTCTTAGCGTGATGCATATAGCACACATTTTATGCTTCCGACATGATTACATGTATGTATGATCGTATGCAATACTTCTACAATTAGTCCAAACCCACTTCAAGTCTAGAATATGCTTTTTCATATTGTATCAGGAATTTTTCATCGAAATAGCATCATCAAGCGAGTCTACAGGACCTCAACCTTATAGCCGAAGGTTTACAATCAAATCTTTCTCTTTTCTTTTCTCATTTTCATTTTCATTTTTTTATTATTCTTTTTGGGCTCTAATTTTTGCCCGAGCTATCTTTTCGGGTTTTCAACTCGACGAGCTTCCTTTATTTCTTTTGCGCTCTAAATTTTGCTTGAGCCACCCTTTTTGGTTTTTCGACTCGACGAGCACGCTCTAATTTTTTCCTAAATTGCCCTTTCGGGTTTTAGTTTAGTAAGCTATCTCTTTTTCTTTTTTATTTTCTTATTTGATTGCAAACCAACCCAAACATTAGAAAATATTGCTCCCAGGTTGAATACTTTACCAGATACTTACCTCATCTGGAGAACTCGTAAGCCACATTCAGACTTTCATGAAATTCCAAAAATTGCAGCCCACTTTATTGCATGCCCCCCTGAGGAACAACTAATTTGACCAAGACTCTGCAAATGAATTTATCCTTGCACCTTTTCATTTGCTAGGTGTTTGATCAATCCTCCTAAGACTTATTAATTGTCGTTCGAGGGATAACTCATCCAAGCAAGTGTCATTGGACCCCAGTTCTCTAATCCAAATTGTTTGAATTCGCTTTCCATAAAATATTTTCATCGCCGTAGACATATTCCTCTTTTGTTCCTAGCATGCATCTCATTGTTTAATAAGAAAATAGTTGCCATGGGAATCAAATATTACATCTATTATTGACTGCCCATTTCAGGTCTTCCAGCCAAATATTTTTACTCACATCCCTAACTTTTACCTAGGTAACGATGGGGGACACCTAACTGGATTATTCTCTTGTTCTTTTTCTTTCTTCCTTCTTTCTTAAAGGGATGTTGCTTGGCAAATCTTTTTCCCCCAGGGAATTCAACTATTTTTGGGTGATGGACTTTCAGTTTTGCTTTGGTTCTTTCTTAAGCAATGAAGGTCTTTGGCAGACTTTTGGCTTGGTTTACTTTTTGTTTCTTGATGGCTAGGTTTTAAGAAATAAGGAATTGAT
>CATKHJ010521690.1:0-11850 GCA_949750685.1 Vernicia montana
ATCCTTTTTAAAAGTCAAATCAGATTTAAATGCCAAATCGAGATTATTTAAAACTAAAAACCTAATCCCCGAGTCCAAACTTGGTTCGAAGATTAGTGATTTTATCCTTGGGTAAATTAATCAAAAGATTAATAAAATTGAAGTCAAATTGGGATTTTCCTTAATTTTTCCATTTAAAATAAATTAGGGTGGCTACTCCCGAATCCTTTTCAAAATCAAAAATCAATTTTCTAAGGCGATAGTCGCTTCCAATCGTGAGCACTGAAATCCGTTCCTTAACCTCCCTTAAAAATCGCTCTCGCCTTTCCTTAAGGCAATCAATTTTTCCCCCACGAGCGAGGGGAGGGGCGTTCGGGCGAGGCCTCACATAACGGTGTCACTATCTTCGAGAAATCCTTTATGAATCGACGGTAATAACCCGCCAATCCTAAGAAACTTCGTATCTTCGTAATAGTTATGGGTCGGGGCCAATTCGATATTGCTTCCACCTTCTTAGGATCTACTTTAATTCCTTCCTTTCCCACCATATAACTAAGAAAACATACTTGCTCCAACCAAAAATCACACTTTGATAACTTGGCGTAAAGCTTATGCTCCCTCAAAATGTATAACACTATTCTCAGATGCTCCTCGTGATCTTCTTTACTCTTCGAGTAGATTAAGATATCATCTATAAACACAATCACAAACTTATCCAAAAAAGGTTTGAATACTCGATTCATTAGGTCCATAAAAGCTGCTAGTGCATTGGTCAAACCAAACGGCAACACAGTAAACTCATAATGACCATATCTAGTTCTAGATGCAGTCTTACAAATATCCTCCCTCTGGATTTTGAGTTGATGATAACTCGATCATAAGTCAATCTTTGAAAAATGACTGGCTCCCTACAATTGATCGAACAAATCATCTATCCTTGGTAAAAGATATTTATTCTTCACTGTCACCTTATTCAACTGTCTATAATCAATACACAGTCTGAAGGATCCATCATTCTTTTTAACAAATAGAACTGGAGCTCCTCATGGAGAACTACTTGGTCTTATAAAACCCTTGTCAAGTAGATCTTGCAACTGAATTTTCAACACTTTTAACTCGGTAGGCGCCATTCGATATGGTGGAATCGATATCGGTTGAGTTCCAGGTAATAGGTCAATCGAAAACTCGATTTTCCTATCCGGTGGCGCATTCTCAGTAAATTGTCAGGAAAAACATCAAAAAAAAATTTCACTACAGGAATATTCTTTGCATCACTATATGGCTTAGTAGTATCCACTACTTGTGCTAAAAATGCTTGACAACCCTTCTTTAGCATTCTTTTTGCACCTATGGCCAAAATAAAGTTTATAGAAAGATTACTTCTATCTCCTTGAAACCTAAACTCTTGCCCATTATTGCATTTAAAAACAATCATTTTACCACGATAATCTATATGGACATGATGTCTGGACAACCAGTCCATTCCCAAAATGACATCAAATCCTAAAACTTCCAGTTTAATCAAATCTACAAGTAATTTTCTATTTTCAATTTCAATCAGACAATCTGGATATATCTAATCTACTATCACATTATCTCCCAATGGCGTGGCTATAATTAAGGGTTTATGCATAATTTCTTTATTCTTTCCTAATTTCTTTGCAAAATAAGGTGAGACAAAAGAATGCGTCACACCAGAATCAAACAAGCAACTAGCATGCTGATATTGAATAGAAACAGTACCTGTAACAACATTTTGAGAAGTTTCTGCCTCTTGTTGATTTAGGGCATATACCCTCCCTCTATCTCTACTTTCAGTGGCTTTGACATTATTTGAGGTTTACCCTGCACCTCGTCCACGCCCTCCTTGTCCACGGTTGTCTGGTCGGTTCATTTGTACGGTATGCTGAGACACAGCTGTGACTGCCCTTTGACTGACTGTCTGTGGACAGTCCTTAATAAAATGCCCCAATTGACCGCATTTTAAGCAAGCTCCTGAGGCTCTTCGACACTCTCATTTATGTGGTCTTCCACACATGGTACATATTGGAAATGATTGGTTCTGTTTTCCAGCTCTATAAGTACCCATATTACCGGGTGTTGAAGCAACTGAAACACTACTAGCTTGAACCTGACTCAATCCACTTCCTCGAGACTGGTAAGGAGTCGAAACAGTGAAGTTCTATTCCGTACCCCTATTCTGGGCAAAACTTCCCCTCTGCTGATAACCCTGTCCCATATTTCTGCCTTTCTACTTCTGGTCCCTTTCCAGTCGTTCTGCTTTCTCTGCCTTGTGTCTCGCCTCCATCAGTTTAGCCTTATCAATCAGCTTGGCCATGGAAGAAAACTCAGTGGCCACTAAAACATGGTATAATGGGGCTACTAATCCTCGGCGAAAACAGTCAACTCTGCTAGCCTCTGTTGGCACTATATGAGCAGTATACTTACTCATCCTCTTAAACTTCCGGGCATAGTCTAAAACTGACATCTCCGATTTTTGCTTCAATTTCTCGAATTGAAGTGCACGATTCTGTCTTTTTCCTTTAGACATAAACTCGTTCATCAGCTCTTGTTTGAACTCTTCCAAGGTGGGTGGATTATCACTATACAATCGCTCTTCAACGTTCTGTTGAAATCATTTCCATGCATCACTTTGAAGTTGCACGCCTATTAGCTCAATTAATTTCTCATCTAAACATGTCATTCTCTGAGCTATTTAATCCATCTCCTTTAAAAATTTCTGAGGATCCTCTCCTTCCTCACCCGAAAATTCCGAGGGTTTAAACTTTTTCAAATCATTAACCGTAACTCCCTCTCCGGGTAACAATCGTCTCCTTACTCTACGTGGTACTCGTAGTAGATTAAGAGGTACATTATCCACTAATGGTGCAGGTGGCACTATAGGTGGTGGTGGAACTTCCTGTCGCTGACATCTAAATTCCATGAGTTCCCATCTTATAGCTTCGTTTTCTTATCGCAATGCTTCTATATCCTCTTGTGGTCCTTGATCTTCACTACTTGCGGTATGTTGTCTTGATCGGGAAGATTCTCGATCAATGTTCCAAACAGAAGTGACATTAGATGCCACATCTGGAATGATACTATCAGCTTCCTGGGATCCTTGTCCCTCTCGCTGAACAATTCTATGAGGCAACATCTATGCCGAAAACAATACATAAATATCAATTATTCATTTCAAAATTTTGAAATTCTGATATTTATAACATGTAATTATCATTTCATATTCACATCATTTATTCATTATCCTTACACATACCATCACATTATACATATAAATACCATTTAACTTTTCCATATAACCCATAAAACAAAGCCATTTATCACATATATCCTTTTTCATACATAATAACATTACATCATTATTCCTTATTCCATAAACATACACACCTATATACTGATACTACTGCACTATAGCATTTCTTCACCTTAAGTTTAGATCATTTATCATATTTATACATATATATCCGCACTATGCCAAAATTTGATCATGGTCCATCCATCCATGATCTATCCTACTGACTACCAGAATCCCTCAAATCATTAGAGCTCTCACTCTCTGTAGGCCCAACTTGCCTACAACCTATAGACAACAATGATAAGGATAACAAACGTCTCCTCAAAGGACACCTCTCCACAGAATGATCAAGTCTACCACATGCAACACATAAATGCTCGGGAAATCCCGGCATTAAATCTATGAGAGGTGGAATCGGTCCAACTTTAGGGTTCATATGCATACTACTAACCCTTGCCAATTTCCACTTCAAATCCCTAACTGTCATCCTCATATCAGTTACTTCGCTTCGCATCATGTGAAGCTCTCTCATAATCTCTTCATTACTATTCTTCATCCTAGCTACCCAAACTGGATCAGGATTCTCCTCTAGATTGGTCTCTTCTGGATCAGAACATGCTACTGAAGCTACATCAGATACATCCCTCTCTTTAACAGGGTTACGAATTCTCGGCATCTACACATTATCAATCATAGGCAACATTTCACAACTCATTAGTAACATTTAGCAACAATATTCAGACATATCAGAAAAGATGATAACTTAATATATTACGTTAACGTTGATCTGACTTAGCGAATACTTTACAGACAATAAGGAATCCTATGCTCCATGATTTGACTTACGACTTGAGATATGTAAAAATATTAAATTTTCGCTCTGATACCAACTTTGTCATGACCCATCTTTGAGCCATAACTGTCCTAGGGCATAAGGAGACATAAGGTCACTTAAACCCGTAGAACCCTTTATTACTTATTATTAGCTGCCATTAATTACCAAGTTATCATTACCCCATAATTGAAACTATATTTACCATTCCTTAACTTCTAATATTACATTAAACATTTATGACATATTCAATTGTCTACTTAACACCATTTATATACTTAGAATTCCATTTTCCATCAATTTTAGTGCAGTTGACTTTTAAAATCTTAATGCTTGGACTATAGCATCATTATATTATATCACATATCATGCAGGAAAAATTCTAATTACTACATTATTACAAACTTTAAAATTCATGGAGCTCTAAAGTGAAACTTCCAAATATACATCCATTCCATATAATCAAAATAGCAGAGCAATTCCCAAGTGAAAGCTAGAACTTGAAATTTACCTTGCTGGCCTATCAATCGGTCCTGAAAAATAAATGATAACTAAGGAATGAGACAGAGCTCAGTGAGTACATAATATAGAATAAATAATATTTGAACAAATAATAATGGTTCCCTTTTTAGACAACAATGATGTTAATCAAAATCAGTCTTATGAATCAATTTTCATATTTATAGCAATAATATATCTTTTAGCAGAAACTATCCATTTTCTTGGAAACGGTGTGTTTCCCCCATAATCAATGAGTGGCGGCTTACGCCTTGTGCACTCTCACATGCCTAGTCACACGTACAACTGATCGGGTCATACGTACTGGGGTCATTAAATCGTTTCCAGCTAAGGTTCGGATAATCTTACCCTATCCGAAGGTTCCATTACCATTGTGTACAAGGTCCGATATATTACCCCACATCAGAGGGGTATTTTGCTTATCATTTAATCATTATAACAATATATCTATTCTATCCATAAATTGATTCAATAGATAACATATCAATAATAATATAATTCCCATCATTGGTCATATTAAAAAGACCAAAACAATATAGGCACAATTGGCCAAATGCCATAAAGAATAATTTCTTAAATTGGCTCAATAATCAATGAACAAATAATGCTTGCCAAAGAAATTGCAATACATTTCAAACAAGAATTGATTGAGCACAAAAGCTCATATTCAAGGCACAAAACATATAATACTATTTGTATTCACCTCGACACTCCTTAACTCCTAATAGGATTAAATGCTGACTAAAAATGAGATTCCTCGGTATCTCGGATAATACCCTTTCCTTTCGATTCTACAACACATTACACAAATCGAATGTTAACTTCTATCCCTTTAACCTTACTATCATACCTTACTTTTCTCTTCCTTAACCATAAACAAATATCACACATATTTACATTACATAATTAATCATTAAATTATACAATATATATCTATTAGACAATTAATCACATCCAAAAACCTAATTAAAAGCCCAACCGAACTATTTCTCGATCGTAAAATTTTTCGTAAGTTTCTTTCGTTCCTTTTTCATTAGCATATTAATTTTCACTTTCCCATATCTTCATATACTTTATAACAATTGATACATTATGTCACGACCCGACTCTAGGAGCACGTGACCGGCACTAGGGTATGGAAAAGCTTAAGACTTCCAGAACCCGTAGTCAGCCTGACATGACTAATCAACCGAAAATATACCATCATTAAATCATCAATCAAGGGCAAAGGGCCCACATGCCAACAGAACTTATATCAACATCATGATGTGTCCATCTGATCACATCTCAAATACCATCAGGTTCCTGTCTAGCAGAATATCTCATCATGACATATTACAGTCAACAGATACCAACATGCCATAATATAACAAATACAAACTCAGTTTACTGTAATTGTGGATTTCTAGAATTTTAATATAATACAGATTCAAATTAATATAAAATCCACTACTGGAGGAAATAGCAGGGAAACTCAATAGTAACAAAAATAACTAGGCTCATCCTGCAACCTGAAAAAAAAAGTAGTGAGACAGGAATGAGCGCCTCAACTCAGTGAGTGATACCAACCAATATATAAACCTGGTGGTCTAATATCAATCTAGTATTTATGCTCATGCAACGTGCCATGTATACAAATAATCAAATAATCTCATACAAGGATGGAAATCAGTCCACAGAAAATCACACTATACCACAAATCTGGGGAGCCGATCTCCCATATCCTGGCTCTCTGAAACCAATTACTATCACTTTAAAAATCCAATACATAGGGTACCAGCTGTCCCTGGCCTAAGCCATGCAGTGATCCGACTGGCAGCAACGAGCGATGAGCAAGCTCCTAAGCCATCATATACCAGTCAAAGCTCATCCAATTATAATCATCATATATCATAATCACAATTCTAGGTGATCCTTGTGTCATCCCAATTCCATCCAGCATCCACAAATAATTATGCAACACATAATTAATGAAACATTTACATACATATGCCAAAAGCTCAATTATTATTCATAATGCATAATTATATACATATATTCATACAGTAAATGTAGATGCATGAAAAACAGGAAAATATATTAGAATCACTCACAACACATGTGCTGAAAATCAGACTTGATCAATGACTAGGACCTGGAGCTGCAGAAGATGGTCCTGGACGATTTAGAAAATAAAATATTAACAGATTATCAGAATAAGAATTTTATAATAATCAATTATAGACACATCCTAAGACCGTGGAAAAATCTACTATAATCTTGGCAGAGTTTCTCATAGAGTAGACCCAATCCCCTTGAAACTCAGATAACTGACTCAACATCTAAATATTGAATATTTTAACTGGGCTCCCAATAACAATTCTTAAAATTAAACTCCAATAATATATATTATTCTCCAAATAACTCTAAAAATAATATAATTATCATTAATTATCCAAACTCATAAATAATTCCAATATACAGAAATAAATAATTCTAATATTAAAATAATCATCAGGGATTAATTTCGGACTACCGAGTACACTCACCGGAGAGTCGTCGGAAAAATCACCGGAAAATATTAACGGTGTCGGATAACGACGAAATTGGTACCAACGGATTCGTATCAAAACGTAGATGCCAAAAATATACTCCACTCTCCCTCACTCACCGGAGAGTCGCCGAAAAATGTGTCGCCAGGTCAGTAATATCACCGGATTCCGGCTAAAATTCAAACGTTTACCAAAAATTAGCAAATGAGATACCAAATCGAAGCTTACGAGAAGAGGAATTTAACGGTACCAAAATCGTGAAAAACGGAGGTCTGAAAGGCGGCGATCGGAGTTGATTTCTCCTCCTTCCTCTCTCTCACTCTCTCTCTCTCTCTCTCTCTCTTTCTCTTTCCTTTATCTTTTCTGTCTCTCTTTTTCTTTTCTTTCTAATAACTAAACATATATATATATATAATACTAACATATATATATAAATATAATAATAATAATAATAATAATAATAATAATAATAATAAAATATAATAATAATAATAAGTAAATAATTTTGAAAATTTACTTAAATAAATTCACTTTTTACTAAATAAATAAATTTACTTTACTAAAATAAATACCCAAATAATAATTTTCATAATTAAAATTTTAAGATATTACAATCTCCCCCCCTTAAAAGAAATTCGACCTCGAATTTGGGTAAAGATAGTAATTCATAAAAATAATACACATTTCATTACGTAAATACTTAAAATATTGAAATATTACATTTCAAAATAAATAAACTAGCCCCAAACAAATAATGGTATTTCTCTCTCATCTCGGCTTCTACTTCCCATGTACACTATTCAGTAGTGTAATTACACCACATAACCTTAACCATAGGAATTTCCTTATAACGAAGCCTGCAAATTTGAAAATCCACAATAGCTACAGAAACTTCCTCATACGACAGGTTTTCACAAATCTGAATCTCTTGTGGCTGTAACACATGAAAAGGATCAGAAATATACTTCCTCAACATAGAGATATGAAACACAGGGTGGACATGCGAAAGGTCTGATGGCAAGTCCAACCGATATGCAACTGCTCCAACTCTCTCTAAGATCATATATGGGCCAATATACTTTGGTGCCAACTTCCCTTTCTTACCAAATCTCATTACTCCTTTCATAGGAGAAACTTTAAGCAAACGAAGTCACCCACATCAAAAGAAAGATATTTACGCCTTGGATCTGCGTAACTCTTTTGCCTACTTAAGGCAGTCTTCAGTCGCTCTCGGATTATAGGAACTTTTTCTGAAGTAATCTGAACCAAATCAGGTCCTGCCAACTGTTTTTCTCCAACTTCCTTCCAGCAAACTGGAGATCTGCACTTTCTTCCATACAAAGACTCATAAGGTGCCATTTCAATACTAGCATGATAGCTATTATTATAAGCAAACTCAATCAATGGCAAGTGTCAATCCCAATGACCTCCAAAGTCAAGTATGCACATTCGAAGCATATCCTCTAAGGTCTGAATTGTCCTCTCAGACTGATCATCCGTATGAGGGTGAAAAGCTGTACTGAAATCTAACCTTGTACCCAATGCATCTTGCAAAGATTTCCAAAATCTAGAAGTAAATTGGGGTCCTCTATCTGACACAATGGAAACTGAAACTCCATGCAAACAAACTATCTTTTCTACATACAACCTGGCATACTTAGCCACAAAGTAATTGACCTTAACAAGAATAAAGTGTGTTGATTTGGTTAATCGATCCATGATAACCCATATAGAGTCATATCCTGCAATAGTCTTAGGCAACCCAGTCACAAAATTCATAGTGATCCTTTCCCATTTCCATTCAGGAATAAGAAGTGATTGCAATAATCCAGAAGGCTTCTGATGTTCCATCTTCACTAGTTGACAAGTTAGGCATTTAGAAACAAATTCAGCAACATCTTTCTTCATACCATTCCACTAATAAATACCCCTCAAATCACGGTACATCTTGGTGAAACCTGGGTGCACGTTGTACATCAGGAACACATAAACGAGAACCGTGTCGAAGTACTCCATTATCATCAATCACGAAGTTTTGAGTACTGCCTTCCTGCACCTCATCCATAATTCTGCACAATTGTGGGTCCCATCTCTGAGCCACTTTAATTCTTTCCACTAGAATTGAACGGACCTTAAAATGTGCCAACAGTACACTAGAACTGTCCACCTCCAACTGTAACCCTTCATCAAATAATTTATGTAACTCTTTAACTATAGATCTTTTCTCTACCACAATATGAGCTACCAGAGGACTTCCTACTTAATACATCAGCTACAACATTTGCTTTACCAAGGTGGTAAAGAATGGTGCAATCATAATCTTTAAGAAGTTCCATCCATCTTCTCTGTCTCAAATTCAAGTCCCTCTGGTCAAAAATATATTTCAGGCTCTTGCAATTTGTATAAATTTCACAAGTTTCACCATACAAGTAATGCCTCCAAATCTTCAAGGCAAAAATTACTGCTGCCATTTCCAAATCGTGGGTGGGATAGTTCTACTCATACTTTTTCAACTGATGAGAGGCATAAGCAATCACTTTACCATGCTGCATCAAAACACACCCAAGACCAATTCTCGAAGCATCACAATAAACTGTGTAACCGCCTATACCCGAAGGTAAAGTTAATACTGGAGCTGAGGTAAGGCAATCCTTAAGCCTTTGGAAACTATTTTCACACGCCTCAGTCCATTGAATCTTAACATTCTTCTAAGTTAATCGAGTCAAAAGGGCTGCTATCCTTAAAAAAAATCTTGAACAAAGCGACGATAATAACCTACTAATCCAATAAAACTGCGAATCTTAGTGACTATAGTAGGCCTTAACCAATTTGTGACAGCTTCCACCTTTTTGGGGTCCACCATAATACCATCCTTGGTAACGACATACCCCAGAAAAACTACACTGTCTAACCAAAATTCACACTTGGAGAACTTAGCATACAGCTGGTGATCCCTCAAAGTTTGCAAAACTATTCTCAAGTGTTAAGCATGCTCTTCAGGAGTTTTTGAATATACCAGAATGTCATCGATAAACACAATGACAAACCAATCTAGGAATGGTTTAAACACTCGGTTCATCAAATCCATAAACACGGCAGGTGCATTAGTGAGTCCAAAAGACATTACAAGAAACTCATAATGTCCATACCAAGTTCTAAATGTTGTTTTAGGAATTTCTTCTCTCCTGATCCTCAATTGATGATACCCCGAAAGAAGATCAATTTTTAAGAAACATTTAACACCCTGAAGTTGGTCAAACAAATCATCAATTCGAGGAAGAGGATACTTATTCTTTACAGTCACCTTGTTCAATTGTCTGTAATCAATACAGAGATGCATCGATCCATCTTTATTTTTCACAAACAACACTGGAGCACCCCAAGGAGAAGTACAAGGTTGGATAAAATCCTTATCCAAAAGATCTTGCAGCTGCTCCCTGAGCTCTTTTAATTCCGTAGGTGCCATTCTATAAGGTGTCATAGATATAGGGTCTGTTCTTGGTATCACATCAATATAGAATTCTATCTCCCTATCCAGAGGTAATCTTGGAAGCTCTTCAGGAAACACATCAGAGAATTCATTTACTATAGGCACATTCTCTACATTACCAACGTCTTTGGAAACATCTCTGACAATAGCTAAATAACATTGACAGCCACGGCGTAACATCTTTCTGGCACTGATTGCTGAAACAAGGTTATAGGGAGCAACATTTCTATCTCCTTTGAAAGAAAACTCTGTGTCGCCAGAAATACGGAAAATAACTTTCTTGTTACGACAATCAAGGGTAGCATAATGGGTCGACAACCAGTCCATACCCAAAATTACATCAAAATCCATCACATCAAGCATAATTAAATCGGCAGGAAGAATCCTTCTCTCGACTCGAACTGGACATGCAGAAAAAGTTGTGTCCATTAACAAAGAATCACTCACAGGAGTGGCAACTAATAACGGATACTCAAGACTGACAGGCATCATATCAATTTTTACTGCATAACTGGGGGATATAAAGGAGTGCGTAGTACCCGGGTCTAATAATACACGAGCCTCTAAAGAACAAACAGAAAGAATACCTATCACTACTGCATTCGAAGCTTGAGCGTCCTGATGGGTGAGTGTAAAAATCCTACCCTAGTTATGATTCTGTCCTCTACCAGCAAATCCTGAACTTTGGCCCTAACTTTGTCCTCTACCTCTGCCCCCAAAACCACGGCCCTGCTGGCCACTAAATCGCCCCCCGGACTGAGATGGAGTGGAGGTGTGCATAGGCTGAGCTACACTAACTATAGATCCCTTAGTCAGAATTAGTGGTAGTAGTGGCAGATCCAGTTAAAGTGGTTCAGGTTCAGGTACCACAATATGTACTAGATGTGGTAGAGCCCATCAGGGGCAGTGTTGGCAGGGATTGAGTGTATATATATGTTTAGTTACCAGAAAGAAAAGAAAAAGAGAGACAAAAAATTCAAACGTTCACCAAAAATTAGTAAATGAGATACCAAATCGAAGCTTACGAGAAGAGAAATTCAATGGTATCAAAATCGTCAAAAACGGAGGTCCAGAAGACGGCGATTGGAGTTGATTTCTCCTCCTTCCTCTCTCTCACTCTCTCTTTCCTTTATCTTTTCTGTCTCTCTTTTTCTTTTCTTTCTGGTAACTAAACATATATATA
>CATKHJ010521724.1:0-23398 GCA_949750685.1 Vernicia montana
AATTAAAGACTTTTATGGACTTAAAAAGTCATGAGGTATTCAATAATGACTTTTAAAGACTTTATAAAAGTCAAGAGATATTCAATAATAACTTTTAAAGACTTTAAAAAAGTCTATAAAAATCAGGGGGTATTCAATTGTAACTTTTATAAAGTCTATAAAAGTTAACAGGTATTCAAAAAGTCATTGATTTTTATAAATAATAGACTTTTGTATACTTTCATTGACTTTTTATATATGTTATAAATAAAAAAACAAACACACATATGATTAGTCAATTAAAAATAATTAATTTAAAATTTATATGATAATTCTATATAATTTTTTATGTATATAAATTACATATTCTATTTAAACGAAGAAAAAATAGAACATTTTAAACTTTTTAAAAATTATGTTTATATTAAACTATCTATAATGGTTAATTTAATTAATAATTAATTGTATTTAGACACGCACTCGTTAACATATTCTTATCAATAGGTTTATATGTTGTGTGTTAATTTTTTTTTTTTAAAGGTTGTGAAATATTTTATTTTATTTTTTGTATGTGGCTTTAAAAAAAAGTCGGCTGAAATCTTGAGGGAAAGTGAAAGAGAATTGTGGAGATTTTTTATTCATAACATACATTAAAAGTGAATAAAAGTATACAAAAGTCTATTATTTATAAAAATCAATGACTTTTTGAATACTTGTTAACTTTTATAGACTTTATAAAAGTTACAATTGAATACCCCATGATTTCTATAAACTTTTTTAAAGTCTTTAAAAGTTATTATTGAATACCTCTTGACTTTTATAGAGTTTTTAAAAGTCATTATTGAATACCTCCTGACTTTTTAAGTTTATAAAGGTCTTTAATTCTCCTAATTCAATACACCCATGTAAAATACAATTGAAAGTTGCCTTCAACCCACTTAAATATTAGACAACAATTTAAGTATTAAATAATATAAAAAGTCACTAGATAACATATTAGGTTTAGTGTAAATTATTATAAATTTTAAAGTGAATCTTAATTTACTTAAAAAAATTTAATTTTATTATTCCTCTTCAAAATTAATGTGAATTAATTATTTTGGTTAAAAATATTTTTTACCATAAATTTGAATGTAGTATCTATAGTTCAAATCAGAAATTTTGAATATTTACCTTTTAAATTATATTCATAAAGTGCAAAAAGAATATAAGATTATAAGTTATTAATGATATTTTAAAGTATATAAAAAAAAGTCCTAATTCATTTTTACTTAGACCTTTTTTTTTTTTTTTTTTTATAGTATTGAGAGAGTGGATTTGAATACGAATTTATTGCTCATATTATACATACATCTTACTATTAAGCTATGTCTTGATGTACTTATACTTTAATCGTTATTCAATTTTGTAAAACTTATGAAAGTGACTCAAATTGTATATAAAGTTTTTAAATGAAATTAATAAAAATACAAGAAGTTTTTAATTTTTTATTGTCAAGTGCAAACTTGTGTCAAAATTATAATTACTTAAATTTTTTCATAATAAGCAATTTGTATATAATTGTTTTATCATTAGTGAATTAAACATGGTAAAATATTTAAGAATTTTAATACTTAACACATTTTTTTATTTAAATGAAAATTATTAAAACTATTACATGTTTTATGATTACATGGATTAATAAAATTTATTTACACCATAAAATAAAAAATAAGGAAAAATAAATTAAATATAATTGTGATATTTGTTATTTTATAAATATTACATAATTAGTATTTTAATTTATATTGTTTCAAAATTAGTATTTTTAGTTTCTAAACCAATTTCAATAAAAAGTGATAGATTTTGAGAGGATAAAATGTTTTATAATATAATAATTAAAAGTTTAAAGTACATTATATTTTAAAATTTTAAGAATGAAAGATTTATATAAATTAAAATGTAATAAAAAATACTATAATTTTACAAATAAGGAAAAAAATGTTGGCCATTAATAAACTTCAATAGCTAAAAATATTAATTTTGAAATAATAGAAACTAAAGTACTAATTACATCAAATTTCAGCAATGGTAAAAGTAATTTAATCTAAAATTAAATAATCCTTAAATTGGGAATTTTCACTTCATGTGATATTTGGGACAAGTTAATTTCAAACTGAACAAACTTGTAATCAATATTTAGGTAATGTTTGATTTGTTTGTAATAAAGCTTTAGGTAATGTTTGATTTGTATTACCGATTTGATAATGGATTGTAATTTTGAAATAATTTTTTTTTATTTCAATTTACAAAAATAATTAGCTTTGTAATATCTTTAAATGTAAACAATCTGAATTTTTATTAAAATTATATTTATTTTTTAAGTATAAATATTTGTACAATTAATAAATTTTATTTATTTTTTTAAAAAATAAAAATAAAATCAAAAATTTTAATTTACATAATTAATTTCATTGTTCTTTAATTATTAAAATGAACTAAATATTTTCATAAAGTTCAATTTTAAAAAGAGTTTCAAATTTATTTCTCATTTTTTACGAATTAATTTTGATTAAAAATAAAAGTGATACAATTAATTCAATAGTTAACTAGGTTTGTTTTTTTTTTTTTTATCTTATTGATTATTATATATTTCTTATGGTCAAATTATAAATATTTTTTTCATTTGTTAACTTTTTAATCTTAATATTTATTATTTGTATTTGATGTAAACAATAAAATATATTTAATATTAACATATTTAAAAACTAATTAATAATAGCTAGAGATTGTAATTTATTTGGTATTCCCTCTGTTATAAAATATTTATCGTTTTATAATTTCAAAAAAATATTTATTATTATTTTTTAAATTTTAGTCTCTTTTTATTTATCTACTAAACATATGCATTAATTATTTTTTTAACATCAAAATCAAAAAAGACATTTTATTTTTTTATTTTAAAATTATGATAATTTAATAATTTTTTAATATATGTGTTGAAATTTTAAATGATATATATTTTGGAACGAAAATAGTAATTTACATTTTAACATTGTAATTGATATATATATATATATATATATATAATAAAATCGTGATCAGTGTTGTCAAACCCATACCGGAAAAATCATGAATCGATCGGCAAGATACCCAAAATTCTAATAACAAGGGAATTACCCGAAGGACTTACCGGGGAAAAATTTCTTTTGCTAATTTTTTTTTTCATGATTGGATTAAATAAAAAAAATGGACTATATAAAAAAAAAAAATCGTGATTGGATTAAATAAAAAAAAAAAACTTGCAAAACTCAAGTTGGCACAAGCTGATCCATTTCGGTCTTACATTCATATACGCAAATCGCGCGCTCACACGTTGAATCTAGATTCAATATCGTATATTTGCACCTACTGCGCAGGCAAAAGAAAGCCTTATTGATTAATTTCTTAACATTGAAATGATGAGTCTTTCAATATATACCTGTGAACCCTCACTTTGGTACTCCTAAAATTATTTTTAAACTCTCCAAAACTGATCGGAATATTTTTTCTATCCAAGCTGACACTTTTTCAATTCTGACGACACTTTCTGTACCAGACAACATCTTCTATAAATTGACTGACTCTTCTTTAAAATTGACTGTCAAATTGTCTGATAATTAATTTCGGATTCACCGCCACTAATCGGTAATTTTTCAGACTTTAGAATACCCCGAAAACTAACCCAAAAGCTCAAAAATTGAGCCGAAGGACTGGAAGACTCAAAAATCAAACTGCCACGCGGACATCAGCGAGGCAGGCTTACGGATTCGCATGTCACCTGCCTGAGTCCTCGAGGCATTCTCAAGGCCGTCCGGCGGATTTGCAAGCCTCTCCAGCGGATCCGTAAGCATGTTTGGCAGCCGTCCGCTAAATTCTGATACGAATCCGCGCAAACTTGAAGCGGATCTGCAAATAGTCCAGGCGACTAGTACTTTGTGCGCGGAAATTTTGATTTTGCCCATTTTTCAACTCTTTTTAGTATTTTCACGACATTTTCATTTTTTATAAATACTCCTTTTATTTATTATTTCAAAACACACCAAAAGTTCGTATTGAATTTTATACTTTTATATATATATATATATATATATATATATATATATATATATATATATATAATTAACTAAACTCTCTTTGATTTTAATTTAGTCTCAAATCAATTTGATTAATTAATCACTTTAATTAATTAATCATTTTAATTAATTAAAAATTGGGTAATCAATCATTTTAAATTAATCTCTCTTAAAGTTAATTTAATCCAATCCACATATCCGAAACGGAATTTCGATCCGATAAAATCATTCACCCATCACATATTCCTAAAAAGAAAGAAGGTATAATACATTACCCTCACTCAAATCCCAAACCAAATTAATTCAATTAAACTGATCAACCCCTAAACTTTTCCATCTCACCGTGAAATGAACTACGTGGATTTTGATTCATATTCAATTGGGTACATAGGTATACTTGAAATCTAAATCCAAGTCTCAAACCAAACTCTCAATTAACTTCCTTCCCTTTTAATTTATGCTCTCTTGTAAATTTTAATTAATGCAATTAGTTAATTATTTTGGAATTAATGAACGACTTATGGTTCTCCTAAAATCCATAAGAACTATAAAGAACATTTTCCTTAGCTTGTGGATGTTTTAATTACTTGCTTTTTATCTTTCCATGCACTTATAATTATACCATACTCATACACTTTAAATCGTCATTAATACTTATCATTCATAAAATCAATTTTCAAGTCAAATCAAATTTAAGGGCCAAATTAAGATTATTTTAAAACAAAAAAAATAATTCATGAGCTCAACCTGATTTGAAAGTTAGTAACTTTATCTTTGGGTAAATTAATCAAATATTAATGAATTGTAGTCAATTTGAATTTTTTCTTAATTTTTTCATTTAAATAAATTAGGGTGACGACTCCCGAATTCTTTTTCAAGAAAATCAAAATCAATCAATTTTCCGAGACGATAGCCGCTTATAATCGAAAGCACCGAAACTCGTACCTAAATTCTCTTAAAAGTCGTTTGTCTTTTCTTAAGATATTTTCTCGAGATAGGAAAGTGGCGTTAGAGCGAGGTCTCACGATACTCTATTTCAACTTTGCATTTTTTTTAATGTGAAATAATTTACTTTTCTTAGTATAAATCTTATTTTGAGTTTTAAATTATCATTCATCATTTTGAACGCATTAATATTAAAATTCATATTTATTTTAAGTAATATTTATTAATTACATTAATAACGTTGATTAATTTTAATAATATGTATATTATATTTTTTTAATATATAAATAATAAATATATGTTATTTAAAATTTTGATTTGATTGTGATTAAATATCTAATTCATAATCCTTTGTCTTCGTCCATTTTTAAATTGATCAAATTTGAAAATATTGATGGCGACAGCTTGAGCGACAAATGGTAAACACAAAATCCAAAAACACGGCCCGAGGAACTTGTAATTGAACAACTCCATTTCAGCGGCAATATCTCTTTAACTATTTAATGACTAGGACAACCTAACACATTAGCTTAGGTGACATAGTTATCTACACATTAGCTTAACTGAAAATTGCACTAAAATACTAAAATTAATCCAACTTGTATTAGTTATTGCTTAACTACATTCTATTTGACAAAGTTTTAATTCGTCTTAATCAGAAACTAATCTTGAATGCTAAATAAATCTATAATGTAAGCAAAGTGACCATTTTTCCAAAATCAAATTCAATATGTTCAATATAAAATTAATTCCTAAAAAATTATGTAAGTTATCATTATTCAATATCGAATTTAGATATATTTATATAAATAATACATTTAAATTTAAACAAAACTAAAAAAACAACCTTTTAGAGAGGATTAGATATTGCAAAATACAAACCTCTTATTTGATTTTTAAGTTATTGGTCCAATGACTTTTTCTTTTATTTGTTTTGTTTAACATTTGGAACTTCTAATTTTCATTTAAAAAAAAAAAAAAAACTACACCATCATAATTTGATTTTTTTTTCTATCTTTAAATGGATTTATAGCAATAATATTATTTTGTATGAAAAAATGTATTTATATTTATAAAATCATATAAAATGATTTTTCTTTTTGCAATGAGCCAATAACATAATTCTAGAAGTTAATTTCCGTTGGTATTGTGAAAGATATATTAGTTATTGCAAAAAATAAATTTTTTTAATAATCAATAGTTTCATTCTAATATTATTAAAATCATTTTAAAATTATGATATTTTGGATTTTAACTTCCACTAAAATTAGATTAATATAGCACACCTAAGCATATTATAGTGATAAGTAAATACATGACTTGGATAATAAATACAAATTCAAATTATTTTGAAGTTACAACTTATCAATTTTTAAAATATTTTCTAGCAAACCAAACAAAAAATTAAAAAAAAAATGTAATAGTGGTATATTATATATAAAGTAATAAAATAAAATATAGGAAATTCATTATCATATATGAAATATTAAAGTAAAGAATAACAAAATTATTTATGTTCAAATCAATATTTTTGGCTTCAAAGATTTAATATCAGAAGATGTTTTTTAACAATTAATAAAAGATAACCATTATATTTTAAGAAAAAAAAAAGTAGAATAACTTTCTTAAAATAATAATAATGACAGGATATTCAATTAAAGTGACAAATTTAGAAGGGGAAATGTCAAAAAATCATTTTAGAATTGCTAATATTGTCACCCAACGTAAATAATAAAAACATTTTCCCAATTTAGAACAATAGATATGCATTATAGAACAGTAATACAATACTTTTTTTTTAATTTAAGATTTTATTTGTTTCCGGAAAATAATTTATTTAAAAATATATTTTTTAAGGAAAAAAAAAATTTATATTTTTCTAAAAATTTGATTTTTTTTATTTTTATTACAATATTAAAATTTTTAATTTATAAAACTATAAATATATTTAAACTTATAAAAAAAATTATATTATTAAATATGATAAAAATATATAAAAATAATAAATTGTGTTAGTCGTAAATAACTAGTGATAGTGTTAATAACGACTGACTATATAGTGATAATTGGTAATCGTTAAATTAATAAATTTGTTTAAATTTTAAAAATGACTTTCCATTCTCAATAAAATAAAATCATTTAAAAAAAAAAAGCTTAATTATCTCTTTACCATAAAAATATTTTTCTTCAAATATTTTTCTTATTATAAAAAAAAATATTTTTTTCAACTAATTTTCTATAATCCTACTAATGTTAGAAAATTCAACCAACAAACGAAGCCTAAAAAGTAAAAAATTTAAAAAATGACGATGTTATTATCATATCAGTAATTATTAAGACTAAAATAGACCTATTGAATAAATTTATCTCAAATTTTATATCTTTTTGTAATTATATCTTATTTTTAGAAAATATACAATTTTATCTTAATTTAAAAAAATTGTTGCAATTGTATCCCACAAGTCAAAATTGAAAAAAAAAATAAAAATTGTTGGCCTATTGAACAAATATAGCTCAAATTTTATATCTTTTACAATTATATCTCATTTACAAAAAATAGACAATTTTATCTCAATTATATCATTTTGGATGAGCCATAGTTTTGAAACATATGATTATATATAAATCAAAATCTTAAATTTGATGTAGCTCTTAATTATATATATATATATATATATATATATATATAATTTTGAATGAAAAAAAATTTATTATTTTTTATTTTCCACATAACCAAAAAGAATCCAATGATATTAATAAATTAATTATTGAATTATATTTTTAATAATAATAAACACTTTTATTTAATGATAATAATGAATATATATGAAGTAAGTGGGAGAAATTTAAATTCCATTAAACTATCACTATATAAACATATTTCACTATGAATAATGAATATGTGACCACCCTATTACTATTAGATGCATTTGTATTTGATATTGCAAAATTTTAAGAAAATAAAGAGAGAAAAAATAAAAAAAAATGATTATTTTTATTTAAATAATAACAAAATATTTTTTTAAAAAATCATGTTTTTAGATGAGTTTCTTTTAGAAGACAAAAAAAGAAAGAAATTTGTAAATTTTTAGTTGATTTTCTTAAACATGAATTTTAGAATCTTATATGTAGTAATTCAATAATAAAAAAAGAGAGGGAAAAAAAAAAAAAGATAGCTTAAATACATACAAAGGCATTATAAAAATTATTATTTTGATTAAATAAGGAGATTTATTAGTAAGAAAAAAAAATATGATTTTAAAAATTATTGTGAATATTATTTTTGACAAATAATAAATTATAAGAATTGAAATGCACCATTCAATGATGAAAATGATGTATTTGATATATATATTATAAAAGAATATCATTGACATATTAAAGATTTTAAAATATTCTTGCTAAGAGACAATACACATAATTTGGCAAAAAAAAAAAAAAAAAAAAAAAAAAAGACAGCAGACATAACAGTTATTGTTCTAGGAATAACATCACCTTTTTTAAAAATGCATTGAAATGTACATTATGTTTTTCTCTGCCGTCCGATGTAACCGACCACTAGTTTTGGAACAACAAATGAAATAATCCAACGATTCACATTTAACAACAAGCGCACGTATACAACAGCCCCATCTGAGTAAAACACAGAAACAACTCCTTGTGGATAATCTTGAAGATTTTTATATTTTTTAAAATAAAATAAATCGTATTACTATTAAGATAGAAACAATAAAAGTAAAGTCAGCATCATGGAGATCTCGAGAGAGAGGGGGGAAAATAATAATAATAATAATAATAATAAAAGGGTAAAGAACCATATCCATTGCCGCGTGTAGACATCTCTATCAACTTTGATGGAGTGTCAGTCAGGAAACAGCCACCTCAACCGTGCCACCAACCACGTGGACAAAACCTCCCCCCCCCCCCCTTTTGACTGCTACCATTGGTGCTCGTCACGTGATCTATCACCCGTTTCACTGCTTATGATATCCGTACATTGGTTTATATTCTTCGTACGGAAAATTAAACTTTTTTACCTTTTTTTTTTTTTTTTTTTTAATTTGTCTTCTTGTATCCAAAACTCACCGTCTCTATAACGCCGGCGGTGCCATCATCACTAAATAAAGTCACTAATAAATTAATAAATACAACACTAATTAATTAAAACACTTATAAAATAACTTACCATAATTTTATACAAAAATACTCTATTCATACATTTTATATCACACCACACTATTTTAACTTAACACTAAACCTCTATTATAATATTTATTATTAATCAACCTCACTATAATTATATCACATATAATTATATGACCAAAATCTCACATATATATAAGCTTTTAATCCAAATCCAAATTCAACTTAGATATTAAAGTAAATACAAAACTTCATTATTAAATAAAATCGTTTTCAACCATAAATTTAAGAAAAAATCATAACAATCTCCATCTTGACAACTTACAGAGAGGCAACTTCCAAATTCAGCTTCTTAATCATCTCTCGATAAGAAAGTTGAAGAGATGAGATCGCTGCATTCTGCTTATGAATAATATCTTGATTAGAAGAAAATTTTCTTCGCACTACATAACGATAGCGGGCGAATTCGGTCAACTTTTCTCCAATTTTCTTATTCAACCTTGACAACTGGAAAATAAAAATAAAATAGAGATGAGAGGGAAGTAGTAAGAAAGGCACAATAATAGATAAAAATATATATACCTCATCAAGAGTTGATTCAGAGTCTAGCAACAGCTGCTTAGGGAAAGCAGACTCCATAACAAGGGAAACTTCGTCCATTGCAAGTCCGGTGGCGGACGAAGTCCCTTTATTTAAGATTTCACCTTGGGGTGGCTCACTTCGACCTCATCAGTCTCGAGTCTTGAGACAACTCCAGTTTCAACCGCATCAGGGACCTCATCCACATCAGGATCTCTTGTAGCCTCCCCATCTTCCTCTCATTCCCTAATGATTACTAAGACCAGCATCATATCATTTACCCCAGCTCGAAAAAGCAAGTCAGGGTCGGAGATGGGAAGTGTGGAGGAAGGAACGAAGTTGTCAACCTGCTCCATTTGATTCATAAAGTCGTCCAGGGAGACACTTTGAAGAGGAAGAATGGAAGGAGAAGCCTGCTCTGAACTTTGGATCGTTGAAAGGAATATGACAAAAGTCAGTACCAAGTAAAAAGGCAGAACGCAAATAGAAGATAAAGAGAAACATGAAAAACCTGCTAAATTGAAGAGATCATCACAGAAGAATGTTTGAGAAGACTCATCGCAGACAAAAAACATACCTAGATCAGGTTCTGGGACATCATGGATAGAAGGCTCATCAACAAGAGTAGTCCCCATTCGCATAACCTCATCAACAATTTGACGGGGTGGAACCTTCTCGCGGATTCGTTCAACTATAACATCAAAAATCTCACTATTATAAAGGTAGTCTCTGAAGGGGTCAGAAGTAATCTGCTCAGAAGAGGAAGAATAGTCAAATGTTGATTTGCGGACGAGCTCGAAGATTGGAAGCACATCCTCGCCATCACTAGAAATAGCAATAGGATGGTCTTGAGGTGGTGCAGTTGCAATGGCTAGAGTAGTTATGGTAGTGGAGGCCACCTTACTTGTTGCTCTCGAAGTTGAAGAAGTCTTACCTTGTGCGTCCTTGATGCAAGAAGCAAAGTCAAACTTCCCCATATCATAGGAGCAGTCATCCTTTATAAGGGTCTCAATTGCGATGATTTCCTCGGGTAGGAGGTTCATAGGAATGTCAGAAAGACCGTAAACGGCAGAAACTTGAAGAATTCCTCGAAAACCGAAGCCTTCATTGCCTCAGAACTGCTCCTTAACTACCACTATAGCAAACTTGGTGTGCCAATTGTTCACTTTGTTTGGTTTATTAACAAACAAATTACGCCCAGGCTTCGCACCAGTGCACCATACTGGCCTGTCGCTGGAGCGAATGAATTTGAAAAAGTATTGAAACATTATTGCAGTTGGGCGTAGACCCAAAGCCTTGCAAATCACCTCGAATTGATGTTGGTCTTGAATCGAGTTCGGTGATAGCATCATTAGATTGATACAGAAATAGTTGAAACATTCCACCAAAAAGGGAGGTGGTGGAAATCGCAGACCAGCCTCGATTTGATGATAGAAAAAGATAATGTGATCGTTGTCTTTGTTCATCTCAACAACATTGGGGACGCTGGAATTGACAAAAATTATGGCATCCGATTTTGGAAAATTCACAGCAAACCTCTATTGATCTTCCAAATTCTCAACAAAACCACTCAAATCTGTGGTCTTCAAAATAGAAGCCACATCCTCCCGAGCATTTTTCAAAACAGTCTTGATGCTTTGGTAAGAGTTCACGTATTTTTTGGAGCCATTGCAGTGTAATGAAGACAAAAAATAAGAAGAAGAGAAAACAGAGGAAAATTGAGAGAGCAAGAAGAATAAAATAGAGCTCTGGAGAAATATGAGAATACAAAAAGTATGCAAAATATGAAAAAGAATGGGTTTTTAAAAGAAACAAAACCCTAGAAAAATACGCTCATTAATCATTTCAGAAATGAAATAGGCGGCAGAGATAAAACACGAACCTGGGACTTTAAGGCTAGGATTGTGCCACGTGTTTAAAAAAGTGCTTCAGCATTAAATGACAAGATATTGGGCAGGCGCAAAAAGATATGTCAAAGACTCTCGAAATTCTAAAGCGAAAGTCAAGGCTTCAAAACTGAAGTAAACAATGTGCTAAGGTAAAGAGAACTAGATCGTTTAGATATTAAAAAGAAACCAAATTGTTTCAATCGAAATACACAAAAATCTTGACTTCGCTGAAACAGGGGGGCCACTGATAAGAAATAAAATATACCGAATTAGGTTATGAAGTAAGTTGGGTCCGGCCCAATCCAATATACTTAAAAGCCCAATAAATGTAAAAATCAGACCACCATGAAACGGAGTTCGTTTCCATGTGGGAAGCTGAAAACATGTTAAATGCCATTACAAATCCGAACCGGTTAAGGAAATCTATATTCAATTCATGTAAGGATTTATATCGTATAAATACCTCAATAAATCAACCCTCTAAAGTACATTCACATACATTGAGACAATACAATACATTGTCTTTGATCTTCTCAATTGAATCAGTCATCTAACTTGATCGTCGGAGTAGCATTACTAGGCACCCGCCTAGCTCACTTGACTCTTATTTCTTCTTACAGGTCGCACCAGCTTGCAATCAAGTTCAAGTAAGGTGAAACTATTCCACTTCGGCTGGAAATAGCTTCATCAAACTTTTCCTTTTTCTTTTCATCAATCACATCAACAGTAAGCACATCAGTCTCGAAAATACCATCATCTTTAATTGCAAGATTTGCAAAACATGATCTTTAACTCTAGCACTTACAGACTTACCGCAACTCTTTTTAAATTGATTAAATTCTGTAAGATCTTATTTCATCTTTCTATAATTGTACTGGATGTGCCTCTTCTCATGTTAGTAATAGCATTTTTTACAGTATAGTCTACTTGTGGTCTCGAACTTAAGTTTGATATACTGTTTCCTCCATATATTCCTCTTGAATTATTTCTACCATGACAATACCTCACTGCAAAAGCTCTACCATCATTACTACTTTTTGGCTCATTCAATTTCTCATGTTCCTAAATAGCAACAGTAACTTCCTCCATTGTTACTGACTTCTTTCCAACAGTCATTGTTATCATTAAACTTTCATAAGACGATGTGAGAGAGGCCAAAATGATTATTGGCTCATCTTTAATCTTTACACCCAAACTAGCCAACTGAGTAATTAACCCTTTAAGTGTATTAAGGTGGTCTTGAACACTGATACTTTTATTCATCTTCAATCCATATAATTCTTTTTTCAAATATAACTGGTTAGTGAGCGACTTTGACATATATAAATATTTCAATTTCTTCTACAAACTAGTTGAAGAGGTCTTATCTAACATATCATACTTCACATTAGAGGATAAAACCAATCGAATTGTATTTATAACTTTTTGTTGTAAATCCTTACATTCTTCATTTTTAATTGTTGATATCTTCTCATATTTCAAAGCTTTAATTAATTTTTATTGTATAAGGATATCTTTCACAGTACTTTGCCACAAACTAAAATTATTCTTTCCATCAAAAGTTCCACCTCAAACTTTGATTCAGTTATTTCCACAATATTTGACATCTCAAACCAATGACTTTGATACTATTTGTTATGAAAAATGCCTCACAATAAATAATATAGTGATCGGAAACTCAAAATGTAACGTGGTCCGACACAAGTCTACTCCATCAAACAAATTAACTAATAAATCAACAAATACAATCATTAATTAATTAAAACACTCACAAAATAACTTTTCATAATTTTATACAAAGACACTCTACCATGCATTTTGTATTACACCACACTATCTTGGTTTAATACTAAAAGGGGTGTTTGATAACCAAACTTACTACTTAATTTAATATTTTTAGCACTTAATAGTTTTAAAATGGTTTGATAATATAAAATGTTCCAAACATAAAATTTTCAATTAAGTAAAAAACTATTTCAAATGGTAAGTTAAAATATTGACTTAAAATTTATACTGAATACGCTCAGCTATTGAGTTTTTAAATTTTTTTTTATTAAAATGATTTTTATATTTTTAGCATATTTTTAAATACTCATTTAAAGTTTAATAATGTTTATTTTTTAAAAATTTGTGAAAAATATTATCCTAATATTTGTAATTTATTTTTACAAGCTTAAAACTGATTTTAGATAAAATTTGATTTTAATCAGAATAAATTTAGATTTATAAAAGTAAAAAATAAGTAACTATTATTCATTAATTACGATAATTCATCCTTATTTTTATTCTAAAGTTAATTTGCAGTAAAAATAGTATTAAACTAATTATTTATTCTATCTATTTTAATTCAATCTTGTGGCTAATTTAGTAATTCATAATCAAATTTTGCTTAAAAAATTAATTAATATATCTACATTAACAAACGGAGAATATATTTAAAAAAAAAAAAAAAAACAAACAAACAAACGGAGAACATGAGTTATGTACACCCTATCAATGCTAACACGTACATTTGACATCATTGAGAAACAAATTTTCTTTTAATTGTTTTTTTTTCAAAATTTTGAAATATATATATATATATATATATATATTAATTCACCAAAAACAATAAATCTTTTTTCATTATTAGCACCACTAATGACAACCAATGATAATTAGTAATCATCATAATTTATTATTATCATATTTAACAATAAATTAAAAATAAATTCTTACATGTTTAAATATTTTTAGAATTTTATAAATTGAAAATTTTATTATTTTCAGCTAATTTTTAATATTATTGCCAAAAAAATGTTATTTGAAAAATATTGTTTTAGAAAATATTTAAAAAGCATGTTTTTTAAAAACAAATTATTTTTCACCAAGCAAATGAATTCTTAAAACAATAAAATTAATAATTAAATTGTCAAAAACTATTTAAAAAGTATTAATATCACAACTCTAATAATTTTCACAAGATTAAAGTTGAAGCTTGATTATATTTGAAGTCTCTCTTTTCTATTTTTTTTTTTTTTTAATTTCACCAAAGATATTAGAGTTGAAGGACTTCAAGATTTCAGTTTGAATTTTATTATTGAACTAAAATCTTATTGGCTATTCAGAATACTGATATAAATTTATATATCTAAATCTCGTATTACATTGATGTGAGTATTTATTTTATATATATTTTTTTATCTTTTATATATTATATTTCCCCTAAACAAAATATCCTCCTTCAGCGCAAGTTAAAGAAGCAAAGGAGGAAGTTACTAGAATGCACCAGGAGCATCTGTTAACCATCTGCGCTCACACTGGCGGGACCCTAAACTGCCAAATGGTCGTGGTTCTCAAAATTTTTGCAGGGATTTTTTTTTTTTTTTTTTTGATAAGATTTTGCAGGGATTTTATGACAAGTGGGCTTAATGCACCAAACCAAACTCAATACGCCCATTTCCTCATGGCCACCACTGCATCCTCTCTCTTCCACGTGTCCCTCTTCCCTGACCTATTTCAACTCAAATCCTGCATGTTATTCTCGCCAATATATCCTACTCAAATATCTCACAATCAAACAAATGAGACATTCAAACTAAACTTCTCGTGATATTCTCCGGTCTCATTCATAAATAAATAATTTACCTTTTTATATATATTTATATATTCAACTTATAATATTTACTAGCAGCCTATCACAGTGCAGAAAGCCAGAAATTAGTGGGAAATTATTTTTATTTAATTTATAATTTCTTGGTGCCAAAATCACGAGATTTTCA
The DNA here is from genome assembly GCA_949750685.1 of Vernicia montana. NCBI lineage: Eukaryota > Viridiplantae > Streptophyta > Magnoliopsida > Malpighiales > Euphorbiaceae > Vernicia > Vernicia montana. Next base: position 15,391 of record CATKHJ010521724.1, read on the forward strand.
CCTATTATCATGTGATATATGGCAACTGCCTCAAAATATCCGAGGGTCCCAAGCAGTAAGCCGTCGGTTTCGACATAAAAATAGGATGATAGCGTCACAAGACCAGAGCGGTTTTTTTTTGTCACAGTCATTCGGCAGAAGATAATGGTTGGGCCCATGAAAGAATTAATCAAAACCTATGATTAAAATCAACGGTTGAGATAGGTCCGTGGCCTTAATTCGTCACAACCAATATGAACAACTATTGAAATCTCGTTACTGTAACCATAGTGGAAAAGCAAGCGGTAGATTTATAAACCTAACCATAGTTAACAAGAACCAAACCATGGTTAGAACTAGCAGTTTATATTTCAGAGACCACTCATCTCCTCCCCACTGCATCGCTGATAATAATGTCCTAAAAATGATGATCGGAGAACCTCTTCTACATACAAATCAGACCGTCCAAATCCCTCAATGGGACCCCTTTTTTGATGAGCCGACGTCACCGTTACCTTCCCCATTCGCCAACTGTGGAAATGCCACTTCACCTTTCCTTGACTCCTTGACGGCGCTCCACCGTTACCTTCCGTCAAACGAGCCTGACTCGTTGAGCGATGACCTCGACTTTCCTGTCGATGCTTTCTCCTGCGATCATTTTCGCATGTATGAGTTCAAGGTCAGGCGGTGCGCACGTGGCAGGTCACATGACTGGACCGAATGTCCGTACGCTCATCCCGGGGAGAAGGCTCGCCGTCGGGACCCTCGTCGGTATCATTACTCCGGTACGGCTTGCCCTGACTTTCGCAAGGGTGGATGCAAGAAAGGTGACTCGTGTGAGTTCGCTCATGGAGTTTTTGAGTGCTGGCTTCATCCGGCTCGATATCGAACCCAGCCATGTAAGGATGGTCCAGCTTGTCGCCGCCGGGTGTGTTTCTTCGCTCACACGCCGGATCAGCTTCGGGTTTTGCCGCAACAAAGTACAAGGGGAAACGGGTCCGGATCGGGTGAGATGGAGGTTGGGTCACCTTTGAGGTCCCATATTGACTCCTACTTGACTAAGGGTGGATCATTTCTTTCTTCTCCCACTTCGATTTTGACGTCTCCGCCTATGTCGCCGCCGTCAGACTCGCCACCAATTTCTCCTAGTAGCCCGCAGGTGGTTAGTAGGTCGTTAAACTCGGTGAGCGAACTTGTTTCATCTATGCGAGGTTTACAGCTTGGTAAGATGAAAGGGGGACCTGCATCCTGGGGCATGCAAAATGGATCTGGGTTTGTGTCACCCCGCGGGTCGTCTCTACGACCCGGTTTTTGCAGCCTCCCATCTACTCCTACACGGACCATGACTCGGGCTGGACTCGGTAAGTTGGACATCTGGGACTCTAGTTTGGAAGAAGAGCCTGCAATGGAGCGGGTAGAATCTGGAAGGGATTTGAGGGCAAAGATGTATGCAAAACTCAGTAAGGAAAACTCACTGGACCGGTCTGACTCGACTGCTTCGGCACCAGATGTTGGGTGGGTTTCTGAACTGGTGAAGTGAAGCCGAGTCCGAGTTAACTCGGCTTCCAATTCGATTCTTTTTGTTGTTTTCTAATGGAGAATTAATTTCGGTGGCCTTTGATTTTTCTCTGACTGTGAATATGAAGTTGAATTTGCAAATTTGGGTTAAATTACTCCTTTGTAAATAGTAGATGATGGGGAGAGAGATTTCAAGTATATCTCTGTTTTGTGGAACTAGCAGTGGCAGTGGCGAAAGAAAAAAAGAAGAGAAAAAAAAAATTGCAACTTTTTGTGTACAGACAAGAAGGATTTCTTAGGGGGCTGCCGGAGAAGTGGGGTAGCGGTTTGTTTGTTGATTAAATTTGTCTTTTGAATTGTATTTTGCATCTAATTTTCCCGGAAAATTTAAATCCTTTGTGTAAGTTGCCATCTGTTTATGTCTCTGATCAATGTAATTATCTTTCATTTATTTTGTTTAATCTACCAGTACCCTCTTGTTTGCTTCCTCTGCGACCTGAATGAGATTTTTTTCCTGTTCCCTTGAAATTAAGTTTAATTATTTACTGTCTTTAATAATGTAAAATATGAAAAAAAAAAAAATTATTATGTATTTGTGATTTCAGGCTGAAATGTGCCAATTTCTTTTTCCCTCTTTATTTCATTTCGTTGTGCTTTCTGGATTTGTAACTCTATAGTCCCTTACTTTATATCTCCTCTTTCTTTATTCTTTTTGCCTTTTCTGGGTTTGGGGATATAGATGTTTATTTAGTCATATAATATATTGTGAGGCTTGTGGGTTCTTATCCTTGGAATTCCTTATTTAAATTATCAAACTCTCCCTGGATTTAGAGTTTTTTTTTTTTTTTCTTTTTTTATAGAAATTTATAAAAAAAATTAAATTTTCATTATACCATTAATAATATTAATAATACTTAGAAATTGTTGATTTAAAAAATAAAATTTCATTATATGATAAAAATAATAATAATACTAAGAAATTATTGATTTGATATGTTCAAATTATTGATTTGAATTGTCGAATTATATGTTCAAATTATTGATTTGAAATGTCGAAATATTGATGAAATGCTTATAATTTATTATTAAAAGCGAAATATTCATAATCGAAAAATATTTGTTGATTATTTGACTTTTTTCTAATCGAATCGATTTTTTTTTATACGATTCTGGAGATTAGTAATTATTCATACTGAGAATCGTACTGTACCGAGAATCGTACTGTACTGAACCATCTCGAACGAAAGAATCAAAACTAGAACCGATTTAAAGAGTTATATATATATATATATATATATATATATATTAAATTAGCAATACATTTTAAGAAATTTAATAATGTATAAGTAAAATTTAAATTTTATTAATTATAAAATTTCATTTTCAAATTAGTAGTTGCAATATATATATATATACAAACATTTTGATATTGAATTAGCAATACATTTAATGAGATTGAATAATGTATAAGTAAAATTTAATTTTTAATTATTTAAAAATAAAAAATATTCGAATATCCATTTTGTCCCGTTCCGTATCGAACCGTCCCATTAGACCTGAATCTCCGTCCTGAAAAATCAAGACTGTTCGGTACGGAGATTTTTCTTTACGGTTCGGTTCCGGAGATCTCATTTTGAAAATCTCCGAAGTTCAGTTCGGTTCCGGAGATTTTCAAATCTCCGGATCCCTCCGAACCGTGCTCAACCCTAATTTTTATACAAGTAAATAAAATTTAATCTTTTATAGTAAGTAAATATATTTGAAATGAAATTAGCATATCGGTAGAAAAAATTTTAACGAGATAATTTATGAATTAATAATAATAATTAAGAGCATTTTTATTTATTAACATGTATATTTATATATATTATAAATTAAGAAATACATTTATTAGTTTGAATGCCTGCATAAATTCTTTTAGGACAAATTATTATTTCATTTCTATTTTTTGTGAAGCTAACACTTTTTTAGTTTTTTAGGTTTGGTTCCGTTTAACACTTTAGTAATTATATATATATATTTTTTAACTTTTTCTGTTAAAAATATTTTAAAAAAATGAAAAAATACTTGAACTACCCTCAGTTAAAATGCACCCTCGATTACACGAAGAAGATGCTTTTCTTTATTTGTACCGAACAACCTCGTCGTTGCCAATCCTTCATCATCAAAGAAGGATTTGGTTAATTTGGTGAAAGAGCAACTGGTTTATTAATATTGATAATTGATTTTTCAAAGGTTTTGATGTTGAGATTTGTGATGATGGGAAGTTATAAGTGATGGTGAGAGAATCGAATGCTTTGCGACGATCTCCATGAACTCCATGGCCGTTGAATCTCACCAAAGCTAAGATTTATAGCTCGAGTTCATAAAGAAATCCAACTTCGAAAGGGTCTAATTTTAACACTTTTAATTTCTATAATATGATGGGAGTCCATCAATTTATCCTCATTTTATATATCCGAACAAAAAAATGATGTTACAACAAGGCTCATAAAATTGGTGTTCGGAGGGAGGGAAAGGTCAGAGATGGGGGTTTCAACGACACTAACATTGGATACATTGTGTCCTAGTTAGTCTAGTTTAGTCGCAAATGACAACTAAGCATGCGCCAATATTTTCAACCAATAATTGCTCAAACGTTGTTCGATCTTAAAGTGTTGATATAATCAAAATATAAAAATTAACTAGTTAGTTTTTTTAAAAATAAAGATTAATTAATTAATTAATTAGATCAAATATAAAGATATAAATAATAATTTGCCCATTCTTTTAATAGGCCATCTAATCAAATAGAGATTTATATTCGGTTCTATGTAGAACTTGTGGCAGATTATTTTAGCCAAATGCAGATTTAATATCATGATTGTTTAGCAACAATATGATTAGCTAATATATAAAGAAAAAGTTGAAAAAGAAACTATCATGTGAGTGATAAATTATTAATTTAAATTATTAACTATTATTATTATTATACCCACCCTTGTTAAACAAGTATTATCTGATTTTATCCACCGAGACTAGATTCGGGACGTGGATGTTGAACTGATAAACCCGTCCTTATCTCTCGAAAATCTTTTAATTTATCTCTTCAGTGCCACTTGTTATTGACCAAAGTTTTTAGATTAAAATCTTATATCTTAAATTAATTATTATATATGTTGATGTGAAACTTCTTTTCAAAGGACAGGATGTGGTCAATATAGGCACTAATGTTCCCCTCTATCTGTAGGACCCATTAAAAAAATCTGGGGCTTGTTCCTAGTTTCTGCTTTATAGTTTATACACAAAAAGAGAGCATGGAGGATAATGAGTTAATAAAAGGGTAAAGGATGAATTTAGTCTTTATAATTTTCTGAGAAAACTATAAAATATTAGCACGTGATTTCACACTTATTTTAATTGAAAATTATAATTTATTTCGTGATACTTTAGTATTAGGTAAAAGGATTAAATTAGTTTTTAAATTTGACACTTGAAGATAAATCAGGACAAAATTATTTTTTTTGTCATCAAAATCCTTATACTTGACAATTTTTATCAAATTAGTCATTGACCAAACTTTGAATAATGCGTGTGCTATAAAAATCAGACGAAATAATGTTAATTTTATAAGTTCTGTTTGGCATAACTTTTCAGAAAATTGTTTCTAATTTTTTTTTTTAGTTTTTTCAATTTTGAAAAGTATTTTTGAAAAAACAGAATACTTTTTCAAAAGCAGGATTAAAAAAAAACAGTTTCAAAAAAAAAATAATCAATTAAATAAAAAATTCAAAAAGTATTTTTTTAGACTACAAGCTAATAATAGTAATCAATTAAATTTAAGTTTTAGGAGTATGAGTGAGTGAAAATTATTTTTCGATTTTGTGTAATGATTGAATGTTTTAATGAAATGATGATATTTTGTTGATCATTATACACATCTTTATTTAGTATTAAAAATTAAATTCTAGGGACAAAGCAAAAACTAAACAATCAAATGAACATAAGAATTGTAAAATTCAAAATATCTTTCATTAATATCTATAAATAACATTCAAACAATGGCGAATTAGAAAATTTAACAATGGACGATAAAAAATTAAAATCTAACTTATAATCACATAAATTAATACCGTGCTATATTTAATTTTCATCAATCATTAATATATTAATTAATCACATAATATTTTTTAGAGATTAAATAACACTTTTTGAATTTTTTTATTTAATTGATTATTTTTTAATTTTTTTGAAATTATTTTTTTCAATCCTATTTTTTAGAAAAACATCTATTCACCTATTTTTTCAAAACTGAATTTTTTTTTTAGAAAAGCATTTTTCTGAAAAGTTATGTCAAACGAGACTTATGAATTTAACGTTATTTCGTCTGGTTTTATAGCACATGCATTGCCCAAAATTTGGCCAATGACTAATTTGACAAAAATTATCAAGTATGAGGAATTTGATGACAAAAAATGTAATTTTGTCATGATTTGTCTTCAGGTGCCAAGTTCGAAAACTAATTTGGTCATTTTGCCCTTTAGTACTATATGCTTAACACCATTTGACACAATAATGACAATTTACTTAACGCCGTTAAATTTTTTGATGTGAAAAATAAAAAAACATATTTTTTAAAAAATTAATATATATATATATATATATATATATATAACGTAGCGGTTTTAAGCTCAGCTTTGCGTTTGATCTCTATGTCTCTCCTCCTCTTTTTTCTTCTTAGCACCTGCAAAACTGTATAAGGAATGTTACGAGAAGAGAAAACACCATTAATATTCTGAAAAAGAACATCAACAACCTTTAGAAGCAGCAAGGGGAGATTTGCTAACTAAGCAAACTTTTTCAAATATCAGAAAGTTGAAGCTCGAATGATCATTTAATTAAGATGACAAATATTCGATTAGTGGGTACCAATACACTTCAAGCGATCTCTGGCTCCTTTGCAGAGATACCATCCAAAATTGGGCTGGCGTCAATTTCACGTTTAATTTTTATATTTTTATTTTCTCTTACATTACAAAAAATCATTAACAAAAATTCTCAATTTCACAAATTATTTGATCCAATAAATTCTCAATCTTAGAAATGTACCATTAACAAAAAATCCTAAACCCCAAATTTTCTTGTCAAGAAGAAACCATAAATATGTGAAAATAGAAAAAAGAAATAAAATACCATAAATGATAAGAAAATAGAAAAAAAAAAAAACTTTTGAAACCTAGAAAACAAATAAGAAAATCAAAATAGTCTTTCAGGAACAAGATTTTCATAGCAAACATTCAAAAGTTTAGGAGTTTACCTTGGTTGTACTCTTAGTTTGTAAATAAAGAAAGAAATCAAGATTTGAAAATTTGTCGGTCAATCGGTGAAGAAGAAGAGAAGAACAATGCCAGAATAAAGAGCTCACCGAACAAATGACATTGTAGGAAGCATAGCTGCCGCCGCCGTGAGAGCATCGAGTAATGGAAGTAGAAGGAGAGAGTGTATGAATAGCGATGCAGTTCCCTTGGGCTGAGTACAATTCGGTTCAATCCGAAGATTTGAAAATATCCGAGATTGGACCGAATTTCAAAAATTTTGATTTGTGGAGAACCGAAACCAGAATTGAAATAAAAAATTTTTGTATTGTATTGTTCCGAAAATTTCGGGACAATACAATTTGGGAATATGATATTTCGGTTCCGGTCCAATCCAATCCAATATAATACGGAGATTCAGAGATTTTGAAAAAAAAAAAAAAAAAACAAAAATATGTAATTTGTTAATTTATATGAACAAAAATAATCAAAATTCAGAATTTATCACTGATTTTAAACAAGAAAAAATATAATTACTATAAAAATATATTAATATAATTATATTAGTATTTTACTTAATTCAAATAATTTTAATCTTGATTTATATATTACTTAAAACTAATAAATAATTTATTATAAGTTATAATCACTTTCAAACTTTTTATATAAACTATTAGTCTATTATATATAATTTCTTATTGGTAATATATTTCAGATATATTAATTAATGAAAAAATATTTTTAAAAATTAGAGTATTAGATACTAACAAAATTTTAATCTAAAACTTTATTAGTATCACATAAATATAATTACAATTAAAATGACAATATTATTGGATTTACTTACTAATACATCATATTTTCTTATTATTACTCATTGATTAATCATAATATATATTAAAAGTTTTTTTTTCCTAAAACATATATGTAGTGAATTTAAAATATTTAATTGTAATATGTAGTTATATCTTAGTATTATTAAAACTTAATTCATATTATATTACTGATTTTTCATTAATACAAATTTAATGAATATAATATTTAAGTAAGTTATATAAATATCAATAATTAAATTGAATTGAATTGAAATATATACATTTATAATTATAGATTTATAATTTATCTAAATTTTCTTTTGATATAATTTAATGGTTGATATAATATCATGTATAATCTTACAATTTTTGTATTATCTATACATTACTTATATATTATAA